>JAFHBW010000267.1:0-35711 GCA_019022765.1 Westerdykella sp. P71 | reverse complement strand
GGCTCTCTCTTTAATAGTGATGAAAACGAGAACTTGTAACGTAAGTTGGTCGCGCTAAGGAAAAGTGGCCGTCTTGGTGGGGTGGCCGTCTCGGTGGTAGAATACGTTATCTTTAATGTTACCTATTTTAAATACTACGTATTTTTATAAACACACATCTACAGTAGCTACTTAGAAAACTTAAGTTCGAATTATTTTTTGCTAGTCTAATTACTTTTCAAGTACATCCTTGTTAATATGTCAAAGCTAAACCAAAATTCTCTTCGGCCTATTGCTAACCCTATTTTGTCATGCTAGAGCGCTGTGTTTCTGCCCAACTGAACAGTCCCCCTAGAACGTGTCCAAGACTGGCATCTACTGTCCGCCCCCTTTGTCGTCCTCACTTCTATGCTCCCCCCATCGCTCTCGTTAGCCTCATCCTCACCCTCATAAATCTTCCCGCCATCATCAAAGTGCTTTCAGCGCGGCAGTGATAAAACACACCCAAGCCGGTAAGTCCGTAATCCAGGCCCGAATCCAGTTCATCCTGAGCCACGCCTCCATGGCAAGTACAACGTTCCCCTTCGGAACGTCATTCTCGATAGCTGCGATCCGGCGCAAAGCCGTCGGCGCGAAAAATGCATGGGCAAGGCTGAAGAATAGACCCCATGCGTACCATGCCGTCGAGCCAGATTTGTCCTCGGGAATGAGCAGATTGAGAATTCCCAGGATGTAAAGGCCGGGATATAGTATCATGAGAACCCACTGCCATCGAAGACCACCCCTGGTCCACCAGGCGGGAAGGGCAGAGTTTGCTAGTGGGCGAATAGGGTTCTGAACCCAGGTTCCGAAGATTAGATGCTCGTCGATGGCGAACATGAGTGTCATAGAGGATACAAGCGTTGGACTGAGGCGGAGAAGCCGGATGGAATGTTCGGCGAGGGCCATGGTTGGGTGGCTAGGTTGGGAAGGTGTAAAGCGAGAGTTTCAGGGCTGATCCCGAAACCTTAAGGTAGAGCAAACGCGGGGTTTTAAGCAGTTCGGTTGTTACCGGTTTTGTTGAAGACCGCAATAAATCTGTGGTATCACGATAGTGCTATCGCTCTCGGGAAAAAATGAATGGTGTGATGCAAATCCATGATATCATGTTAGATCCACCACTCCCCAAAGATCTCGGATGATTTGATGTATGAGCTGACAGTGACCAAAAGTCCCGACTGCAAGGCATCCATCTGATATCGGGTCAGGATAACATGACGCGGCTATACCGTCCCAGAGAGATCTCCCGAAGTCTCTTTCGGCGCAACCCTTTCCACGTACGTGTGTGGCATCATTTCCGCAAGTGCGTAGCACGAGTTCTTATAATCTCTGCGGCCTGTCGGTACACTGAAGTATCGGTAGGTATATTTCCCTTAACTCGTTACAAGACGATAACTTAGCTATCGTATGATGGAGTGCGCAGTTGAGAGGCTACCTGCTCGCCATACCCCTCGATTTTATGACACATTAGTGACCTTCACACTGCCTTGTAAACAAGCTCATGTAGCCCGCGAATCTCTTCCCTCAGGGCTTGAATTCCGACTCTATCTGCAGGGCCCTCCTCGCAGGTTTCGCTCTTCAGCACCAAATCAAGGAGTCGCTGGGGGATCGCACTCCCCCGAGAAATGTTCTTGCACTTCTCGCTGCCGGATGCCACCTCACAGTCATCTGGGTAGCCAAGCAACCGTCCGATTCTATCTATCATCCGAATCACAGCTTGGATAAGAACAATGATCTGCAGATCTAGATCGGGTGGTATCGACAGGTCGACGATGTTGAGGAATGAGATTGTGAAGAGGTTGATCTGGTGATGTGTGGAGAGCAATGCCGCTCGAATGGCGGCAAAGGTGCGTCTACAAAGGTGCATGAGATTTGTGTGACAGGAAAGGAGCAGAAGACTCGTGGGCATGTCGAGATTAGCACTTTGGGACGAGTCGCGCAGCGCGGTATACTCGACACTGCTATCTGATCGAGGTCTTTTCCTGCCGCGTTTTGAGTCGCTGTCTACCCCATCGATCGGGCTCAGCAGGCTGGTAGTGGTCGACTTGGGGTTTTCGTGTGAGTCGTACATGGCGGAGTGAGTCGGCCCCGTAGAACCGAGAATTTCCAGGAGCAGCCTGTGGTATGTTTGAAGGCCCTGCATCATAATGGCCACAGCATCACGGGAAGTCCGGTCCTCATCTGGTGGTGTAACCAAGGCTGTCAGACCCAAGCTTGGGTGGATCGTGTACTTGTTTGCCGTGGAACTCACGGCGCGCAACTGTCGGGACAGTTGCATATTTAGGTCTGACAGCTCCTGCATTGTTTCTTGGCGCATCGCTGGGAATGGACCGATATCGGTGAGTGATTCGGTAGTGTCGAGGGCCGCAGCCCCATCTTTGGTGACAGCCGGAATGTGTTGGCCCGAGGACAGACCTGGAGTTTGATTAAGATAATGGTCTGTCAGTATGCCTTCCAGGTCACCTTGGAGCGGAGCTTCCCCGACGAGAGCGAAATCAAAAGCGTCCAGATACTGCACCGCGGCACTTCGAAGAGTTGGATCCATGGGAGTGTCGTCGAGGTTATGCGCCATCCAAGCATGGCTGTTCATGGCGAAGTCGACTGAGGTTTCAGTTTGAGCCGAAATGGTGGGCAAAGCCGGTGAACCTGTTGTTTGGGATGGATTGTGGGAGCTGTCGCTGCTTTTTCCAGACTCTTCCTTGTCTGTCCGCTTTGGCCTGCCCATGCGTACGCCCGAATCGATAATGCACGTTGCGCCGGCTTTTTGGCACCTCTCACAAGGAGCCTTGGCGTTCGGGCTCCGTATGCACCGCAGTTTCTGGCCTCGACATCTGTCGCACGCTAGCTGCTGGTTTTTTTCCCTTCCCGAGCGCTCTACTGGCCCCGACGCTGGATTCCGTCCCGAGAAGCAGCTGGAAGAATCTTGACGTGGCATGCTTGATTTGATACTTATAATAATTATATAAGACGGCAAGAAAAGATGCTGGAAGGCGGCGACCACGGACAGACAATAGTATTAGGGTAAACTTTATAGTTGGCTTATCCTCTACCAGGCTCGGTGCTTATTGTAGTTTCCAAAGCGATTTGCTGCTGCATGTCAGAGAGGATATTTCCGCAGCGACGGGGAGGGAAGAGCAAGACATTAAGGTTGGTGTTGGTACTTAGCATTGTGAAAGCTGATTAGCTCCAATCCAGCTGACAGAACAAGCTAGAGTTCCCTGGGTTAACCCGCGATTGCACTCAGAGACTCATCAGCCCATTTGATTCGACACGAGTTGGGTTACACGCTTCAGTCTTCATATGGCCTGGCAGCACTTCGGGGAGTGCAAGAATAAAGTGGTTGAAGCGAACATCTGTAGTTCGCTCAAGGTCATCACAGAACAGTCATCGCGAAAACTCGAGGTGCGTACCTTAAGCTTTGTACCAGAAAGAACAGGCCCCTAGGCCTGTTCTTCGTTGTCTGTTTACTCAATTGCAAAACGATGCCCTTGGTCCCAAGCTTCTACCACCCCTTGTCCTTGGGTAACGGTCCTGGGCATTATTGGGTAAGCCGTTTATTTCTAAGCTTGCCGCGCTCGTGGTACTCGCACCACATGCCAACCGGAGCCGAGTAACGATTACGAGTAACGATTCTGCAAGCATAGATTCTAAGTGGTTAAAAAGGCCTCGACTAAGCCTTAACCAATACTCCGGAATCAGGCTTCTCTGCTGCCTCGTCTGTCAGTTTCTCACCCGACTTTGGGCTGTGAAACTAAACTAGCCCCAGTTGAACAACACGAGGTGTACTCGCACCACATGCCAACCGGAGGTTGGCAGCTGCGCAGCCCCCTAGCCATACAGGCCCACAACAATTCTGCCCCGGAAGCAATCTTCCACAGTCTCAACACTGATTGCCCCATTAACTTGAGCTTGCGGCATGTTCTCAGGCGATAAACGCTCAGGTGATAGGGTTTCATTCTTTGATACCCTATCATCCTGTGCATCTCCGCCTACCCAGGTCGCTCCCGCATGTTTTGAAGTCCGACGGAAAAGCCAGGCGTCGCAGGCGATCGCAGAAGCGCAAAGACAACAAATTGATTGGCTACATAGCGCATGAAAACCGCCCTCAAGCTACATTCACAGATCATTTCATTGTCGCCCGTGAAAGACTGCAGCTAAATTCAATAGGCCTTACCAAATACAGTATTACGGCCCCACTTTCCGTCTGACATGGTAGACTAAGACTAAGACGCGGTAAGGCGGCACAGCAAGCCCCGCGCCTCCCGCGGATAATCTACTGTGTTATACCGAATCCAGGGACCCTGGTCCGCCAATACATACATACAGCGTCTGCCTTATGCAAATGCATATGCCTACGCCTTAATTCTGCGCGTTGTCTTTGTCTCTCGGACGTGTTGATGGTGGCAGTCACCCGCAGATGTATGCAGCCGTATTTCATCCGGAATTGGCTCCGCTACCTGTGACCTCTAGATTGCATTGCTTCTCCGACTGTGAATGGGTGCATGCACCTTACGGATATTTCTGCAGCCGACGTAGCCGCCACAAGAAAACCATATCCCATAACCGTGCCGTCCGACGCAAACAGCCTTTGGTCAAATGTTTTTGACCTGCAGTTAATTGATGGTCAATCGGGTCCGCAGATGTGATAATGGCTGCAGGAAGGCTGCATCCTCAGAAAACACGCTGCTGTGTTCGCTAGTGGATGGATGACCTTCCGTTGGGGTGCTGAAGAAACCTACCCGAGACGCAAGTCACAACACGAATGAGATCTGGTCCCCTTACTGCACAGACAGTCAGAATGCGTCACTGAAGAACGTGGACCTGGAGCAAGAGCTCTAGGTATCCTTTTGGACGGGGAAAAAGATTTATTCATCTATATTTTCAGTAACTGAAGATATGTTTGTTCTGGTCTGTGTGTATTCTGGTCGTAAGCCTTGAACGAAGATAGGTTTGCTGGAGTCCTTTGCAGCTCGAATGTCCATACTATCATTGTAATGATAATTTTCAGTTCGAGTATGGCCAGCTTTACACCTGACGTAGAGTTAGAAGATAATCTCGTGTTCTGTGTACACAAGGAAAAGCACATACCAAAGCAGCCTCTTAAGCCAGCACCGTAAGCCATTGTAGGCCCTGCATACGGATTGAATCTCGTCTTCCCTTCTTGGTCAACTTTGAGCCAACGTTCCGGATGAAACTCAGCAACATCATCGTGATCCCAAACCCCGTATCGCTCTGTCGTCTCCTGGCTCGTAGGACTACGCTTCTGCTCATCAACGGGAAGGGCTGGTGATTGATAGCCTGGTCCATTAGACATCATGAATACATCAGTACCCTGAGGGACTCTGTGTCCTAGAATCACCGTGTCCCGCATAGTACGCCGAATGGTCGAGGGAATGGTATTTCCAAGGCGATGATTTTCCTCGATAAAGGCATCTAGATATGGAATGTTAGCCCTGACCATCTCGTCGGCAGTTGGGAGTCGCTTTTCTATATGAGCGGCCGGAAATGCGAATCGGAGCGCGGAACGAAGCTTGGACTGGACATCTTGGTACTGCGATAAATATTTGATAGCCCAGCAGATCGCAGACCCTGTAGTCTCGTGACCAGCGATGTAGAAACCATCAATTCGTCACGAATCTCTGGGTACTCTCGAACGACCGCGCGATTTTGCTTCTTAGCCAGATATGCCTCTCGTCTGACCATCAGATCTGCGGCACAACTGACATTGCTCTTGTTGCCATAGCCGTTGCTATCGTAGAATCTTGTCCAGGCTTTCTCCAGAACGCGGCTTATGAGGGCTCTAGTCATTCTTTTCGCTCGCTCTAGGGACGGATAGAAATGTAGAGCAAACGTGACATGCAGTCTCGGTACCGGGGAGCTCATGCCAATCGCAATGCTGTCGACTAAGGTCCGGATTGCCCAGTATATTGGGGACTCCTCCGCATTTGGAAAAAGCGCAGGCAAGTCAGGATCAGCTTGTGACTCGAGCTTATCCAGAGAGCGCAGCAGATTCATCTGCGTTCCACTGAGATTTGTGGGAGTTCCCATACTCGCTAGTAGTATCATTTCCACTACACAACGAATGATGTCTTGATCAGCTTGAAAAGGCCGCTGCCGAGCCAACCGAGTTTTCTCCTCCCAAAGACTTAATAAGTCTTTTGTTGTGCTGTGGAATATCGGTGCCACCACTTCATGAAGGAACGCCGGTGACATTGTATCTCGAATAAGGCTTCGATTCGAATGGAATTGCTCATCACTGGTCATCTGCCGCGACCGTTGTTTAGCACAGGTACAAATCTTCGTGGAAAGATCAGATCGAAACAAGACGAAAGTCGCCTTACCCAAACGTGGTTACCTGGTATGAGAGGGCCAAAAACTTCGCCCATGTAAGCCGACCGATCGAACTCGCCTTTCCTATGAGTTTGAATATCCTGAGACTCTTGAAAGTCGGTAAGAATCACCCATGGCCTCCGTCCGGGTCCATTCATAAAGACTTGGAATATGGGACTGTTCAACTCCAATGAGCGAGCCCTCAAGAAGCTCCATACTTCATTGGTTCTTTTGCGATGTTTGAAGGCCTGAGCAATAGTGAGACTAGGTTTGACAGCGAATATGTCGATGGTGACGGTCAAACGTACGTCAGGAATATCGCCCAAAAGCCGTTTGCCAGATCTCGCATCATAGGGAATTCCTGGGATAGGCTTGGGAAGTAAACGATAATAGAGCCATGGTATAGTTACAAGCAAGGCGCAGGCGACTGCTCCCAGAATCAACGACGGGAGATTTGCGTTTCTGTCCATGGATTGCATTTTGTGGTACTTGGACGATCTGGGGGAGTGCTCCTCTACAACAAAGACAATTGAAAGTTGCCAAGAGTGGATGGAGTGCTCTCTCTTCGCCTCCCAGCTGCATGAGGCGTGCGTCGCCAGCGATGAGGAGAAAAGTTTGTCTCTTTGGTACCGCCCCAGCCCTCAGGCGATTTACCATGCAGTACCCCATTCTGGCTAATAGCGCTAAATATTCCTCGAACTCCGAGACATGCGGTCCACCATTGGCTATCGGCTCCGTCGTATATGCTCGCACTATCAAGGATTGCAGACCAATCGAATGTATTACGAATTCGGTCTAACTTGGGTGCATCTGTTTTCATGAGCATCATCTCACGAAGTACGTTGGTGAACTTCTCGTTTTTGTAAAAGAAAATCTGCTCCTTATGCCATTATGTTGGGCATCACAACCCTCATTCTGCTTGCATCAGCATTTCTCGTCGTCTTCCGTGCATTCAGTTCAATCGCCCAATATGTGCGGTACGAACGAATGCGCAAAGCCCTCAACTGCCAAATTCTTCGGCAATCGCATGGTTTACAGCTCTGCTGGCGAGAATATGAAGGCACTGTCCACGACGCACAGGGACTGCTTCGCCATTGAGCCAATTCGGGTAGCTAATGGTGCGATTACTCCGTTCACTGGTAGGGGTGTTAGTACGAGTGATGGAAAGAAGTGGCAACAATCTAGGAACTTGGTGAAGCCATATTTTGAGCGCGCGGCTTTCACCAACCTTGACAGGCTTGGTGCGCATACCGATAGGTTGATTTTAAAGATTCCAATAGACGGCTCGACAGTTGACATGCAGCCTCTATGCCAACGATGGGTAAGTAAAGACGTCAAAAATACGTTCGATGAATCGCTGACCACAGAACTTAGTTCCTGGACACGTCCACCGAGTTCCTGTTCGGGGAGACAGTGAACTCCTTGGACCACCCCGAGAGAGACTGGCCTCACCGAGATATGGTCAAAGTCATGGAAGGCCTGCGTCTCCGCCTACAGCTCAGCTCTTTCATATTTCTCCATCGAGATCAGGAATGGCTGGCAGCTTGCAAACGAATACATGCCTTTCTCGATAGTTAGTTATATCGACAAAGCATATGATCAGCTGAAAGAAGAGAAATTAGCGAAACCGGCTTGTTACGCAGATGGCAGGCCCCGAAACGACTTTCTCTGGACCATCGCTGGCCAGGTGCCGGATCGGCTGGAGTTGCGTACGCAATTGACGGGTGTTTGGATTCCGTCCAACGAAACGACATCGATCTTCGTAAGCAACACGCTATTCGCCTTAGCGAGGCATCCCAATGTCGTGAGCAGATTGCGACAAGAGATTTTGGATTATGGAGATCAGCCGCTTACCTTCACGGGCTTGAGGAGCTTGACATACCTTCCTTGGGTCCTTAACGAAAGTAAGATACCCACCACATTACTCTGACTTTTGAAAGATTTTGTCTAATGAGTGCCAGGCCATCGCTTATATCCTGTTAGCCTTCAGACTGTTCGGGCTTGTGTGAAAGACATGACCCTGCCGACAGGTGGCGGCCCTAATGGCGATGCACCTATCTTTTGCGCGAAGGGCGACATCGTACATTGCAATCGATACATAATGCATCGCGATTCGGATGTGTGGGGCGAGGATGCCGAAGAATTTCGTCCCGAGAGATGGGAAACAGCTCGACCATTATGGAACTTTGTGCCCTTTGGGGGAGGGCCGAGAATCTGCCCAGCCCAAGCCATGGTCGATACAGAGTGCAGTTATGTCCTCTTCAGGCTGTTCAAGAAATTCAAGGCGATTGAAGCAAGAGATTGTGAGCCGTACACTGCGGTAATGCGAGTGGGACCATCGAATAAACACGGTTGTAAGGTAGCCTTCAGCATAGCGTAATGATTAGTTGATCTCCTTGATGCGACCTAGAACTGGCAGTCTATTGTTCGCTTGAAGATTTACTTGGAGACAGAGCTCATGTCGTAGCTCGATGCCACTCATGATTCAACACCCTTCGCTAGAGCCTTTTCCCAGACACCCCGTGTGAACTCCCAAATTTTCTCACCCCATCCATTCTCGCGGTATTCAACGAGAACTTTATTGTCAGGCACAACATCGTTGAGGTGGCTGACGCGCCACGACCCGGGGGCGAAGTTGTCGCTCGTGAGTTCGTATGCGTGTCTCTCGCCAGATTCCGTCGCTGCCATGCCAAAGTACTTTATGATCCATCCTGACACGATCTGCATGACCGAAAGGAATGCCCACCACGCCAGGCCGTCCTTCTTCGAAGGCCAGGAAGTTCGCATGGTATCCGTGCTTACGAAACCCGGGGTGTCGTGTATGAAGGTGATGTGCTTCTGGCTATCGTTGGCGGCGAGGTAATCGAATGCCAGGCTCGTGCACACGGTAGTGTGGTTGACCACCGTAGTGATCCCCCAGTGCTTCTCCAGTCCAAGATCGTCTTCAATCATTTTCTTCTCCTTAGTACCATTGAGGATGGACACCACCCGCGGCTTGGAAGACTTGTTCAGGAGCGGCAGCAGATTCGAGACAAGGCGGAGACGTGAGTAGTATGAGACCGCAAAACAAGATTCAAGGCCCTCTTCCGTGTCTGTTCTCACTGTGAGTCGTGCGCCAGAGGGAATGAATGTCGGACCACTCACAGACTGCGCCCTGGAAGGGCATTCCACCAGGGCTGACGCAGATCATGTCTACCTTCTCGGCGGCTTCGCGAATGACCGCGCATGCCTTGTCAACTCCAGAGATTAAGGAAATTTGTACCTCAACAAAGACGATTTCGTTTGTGGGGCCAATTTCCTTTAGCTCGTCAAGCTTGCCTTGGTAACGACGGGCATCGCGTCCTAGAACATAGAAGGTTGACGAGCGCACCAGACCGACCATCTCCCTCAAGGTTGCAGCACCAATACCCGCCGTAGCTCCAGCAAACACGCACACAAGACCGCTATGGTCCTGCGCAGCGTAAGCTGCGTTGCTTTTGCGGATTTCGGAGAGTTCGACCATGATTGCAAGCGGCCAGGCGTGCGGGAGACGTAGAGTGGAATCGCAGGGTCGCGACGTTGGTGCTGTGGACTTGGGTGATGGCGGTATGCCCTGTATAAACATGCGGGTGTGATGCGGGCCATGTGCCGCTATAAAGTCGAAATGGGGCAGGTGCAATACATGCTGTCGCCTGCATCGACTGGGATCTGCTCCTGCGGTGGTTACGGTGGAACGCAACGGGCCCTGTGAGGGCGCAGATGAATCATCAGCGGTTAAACGACTGTGTTGCTGCGGCGAAGCATTTGTTGGGACCGGTACGAGGCGCGGGGTGCGGCGTAACGCCCGAGTGCTGCTTTCGACCATGTACAGTGCACCCCAAAGAGGGCAAAACGATTGCACAATCATTGGAACCTGAAAGACGGGAACCTGAAGATACGCACTTTTTACCAAGGAAGACGCAAATCTATACAACATGAAACATTAATATGTTCATTCGGTATCACACTCACTGGGTCCCTAAAATGACCCTAACATAACAATTTCCGACTCGCTGACAATCTGAGGCTTGCTGCGGGCTACTGAAGCCAGAATTCTCTGGTGTATTCCATGCCCATTATACCCTCGATGTTGGCTATGCTGGCTGCCATAGGATCCACTCGATCTGAGGGAGCAGCTGGGAGCTTGCAACGGCTCTACAATCTTAGAGAACTGTAGAGCGGCTGCCGAGCTTTACGCAGAAGAGCAGAGACCGAAGTTCGACAAATCAATGTAAAGGTAGACTCAACTTGTGCCGGGACCTAGAACGTCTTTCCGTACTGGTTGTACTGTGGTGGAATGTAATGTAAGGCTTGGTAGTCAAAGCTTTGCAATGAGTAAGTTGGGAACGTTACATAGGAACCGTTTCCAGGTTTGCACTTCAACTTGGATCAGTTGATTGAAAGTCCTTGGACTGTTGAAGAAAGATAGCCAGTTTGTATGCTATGGCAATTGGTGTACTGGAAACGCGTTAGCGGCACCTCGGCTCAACCAGTTCGCATTGGGAGTATCTACCGAGCTCTGATACGAAGATAAAGCTTGTGGAGATATGCCTTTTTATAGGTATGCACAGGCTCCACACGATTGAGATTAGGAAAACCAACACAATGGAGGCGAAAGCCAGGCTGACGCTGAACAGAGCGTCCGCTGCATGGATGCACAAGATCGAGCGGGACGTATGTCACTACGGGGGTCACATGCATCCTTCATTCCATGACATAAAAGGCTAGGATGAACTGCGAAGATGATATCGTAGACGTCCTGGAGGATTACGAGTGACCAAATGGCCGGCCACCCCGTATCTGACGTCGGCCTTCATGAGTCGATCGCAGAATAGCAGAATGCATATTCTGATAGATGCCGACATCGCCGGGTACCTAGGCTAGGTACATCCATGCGGCGACGAGCACTCCCTTGAAGAACGTGACGAATTCGCCGTAGGTTACGTCGCCCATGGGTTTGCCAATACCAGAGTGGAAGCTGAAGTACGCCGCCATCGACGCCCATCCGATGTAGAGCAGCTGGAGCAGGGCACATCCACGTAAGGACACAATACGCCTTACGACAGCTGGGATGATGGCATAGTCATCGGCTTCCAGATTTTGGAGGCAAAGCTTTGGCCTAGGCGAGCGAAAACCGACAAAGATGCTCACAAGTGTACAAAGATGCTGTTTCCTAATGTGAGGGCTCGCTGAACTACAGTGTCACAGGATTATGGTGTCTCCACTCTCCCTCAACGTCAACGGGATACTGGAAACGTGTTGCACAGCGTTTCCCAGGGTGCTTTGGTGTTGTCCCTTTTATGCATGCTGAACATGCACATAGAGTTGGCAGCTGTTTCGAAAGCAGATGCAGAGGCAAAATGCCATGAATTTTGTCCGGATCTTCTCCCAGATCATAAAGTGCTGGTTCGTTGTCGTGGAAGCGGTACGAAACAGTACTGTGTCGCGTGGGCGTTACCAGTTACCGCGACTCGCGCGTTTCCGAACAGGTGCCGTCTCGGGTGGCAATTCGTAATGTCGAGGACGAGCGGGGCGGTTTTAACTTTTTGGTGCGTGGGGGAGGTGCAAACGCACAATGACATGGGTGGCGCAAGGGTGGTCGCAAATATTCCAGTGCCAGGTTATTATTCGAAATGAAAGCTGTAGCCCCCAGGCCTCGCTCAACGCAGGAAGGGCCGTAGTCTTTCTCTGCTTCGCGCATGGGAGAAGTCAGAGCCAAATCCAAAGTGTTGGAAGCACAAATGACAGTCTCAAAGAATAAAAATATACACAGTACCGTACACTTCGTAGCTGGTCCGAAGTCTGAAGATGAGGGGCGAAAAGACCCACAAGGTTGAAAGACCCACAAACGTCGACAGGGGCAAATTGATCGACCGATTCGGAAGATGATGCGCCGGAGCAAAGTTAATTCAAACCTGACTGTCAGCTCCCAGCCGAAGTTCTGCGTGGAAACATTGGGTATCCATTCATACTGCTCTGCATTCTACTTTTGTCGTCACACTTATAGGCGCCAGTCCTTTGACTAGTCGGAGAGTTCGTCGACCGGGACGTTACGCCTCAAGCCCACAAGTTGAAGCATTTCCGTCCAGAAGCCCACTGGTGGCGATAGGAACCTAGCTTCGTACGCGTCGATGATAGGAGCGTCCCAGACGAGATCCAGCTCCTTGGCCGAGACAATCTTCGTCTTATGGATAAGTTTCCATCCGAGATAAAGCACGGGAGCAACTCCGACCATGGTGTAGTAGCTGAAGAAGTCTTGAATGCTCCAGTACCCAGGCAGGAAAACGGAGTAGCCGTAGCAGAAGACGATAACAACGAGTCCGACCAAGGCAATCCACGCAGAGTAGGGTTGAAACCAGCCACAGTAGGGAAGAGTCGTGCGATCAAGCCCCTGGATTTTGCAGGCATTGTAGAATGCAATATAGGTGATGCAAATGACGATGAAGTCGATCAGACCGCCGGCGGTGATAAGGTTGAGCAGCCAGGTGAGGACTTTAGCGGAGCTGTTTGAGACCTGCAAAAAGGACAGGAATGGGAACAGCATGACCAGGCAGAAACAATATATCGGAACTCCTTTCCGGGTGCATTTCCGGAAGAACTTTGGTGCTCGTCCTTCAAGGGACATCGCCTGGGAAACAATAGTTAGCATATTTTTAGAAAGCCTTCTAAATCTCCTCTTCACTGGACGGGGGAGAGGGATGACGAGAAGATAGCTTACATATAAGGTTCTGGTAGCACAATACGTATAACTAGAGGTAATAAGCCCTGATCACATTTCTTGTACCAAAGGAAGACTCACGCATTGCCAGCTGAGAAGATACAAGTGACCAGCAGGGCGTTGGTGATGTGGGGCAAAACTGGAATGGTGAGGTTCTGCATAGCGATAACCTAAAGACGGTCAGTTACTGATTACAACTGTCTGTTGATTGGAAACCCACGTAGGGAGAAGCGCCTCCAGTGCCAGCCCCTTCCTTGTCACCCTTGAGGATGGCAACAAGAGTGGGATCATTATAAGGGATAACAACGCCGACGCACAGTGACCCCAGAATGAAAAAGACACCAAAGCGCCAGTAGACAGTCTTGAAAGCGTTCTTGATGTAGATGCGAGGTCGCTTTGCTTCTCCTGATACCATGGAGATGTACTCGGGGCCTACGATGCAGAAGGAGGCGGCCCACAGTGCTCCAAGGAAGCCTTCGAATCTCCCAAGATCACCTGTGGTGATATACTCGGCAAATGGGCCAGGATGCTTCCAGTGACGGAATCCGTAGGCGTCTCCTTGGGGGTTCCCACCGCACATGGTGACGAATGTGAACATGAACAGCATGAAGATCAGAACCACCTTGCCCCCAGATAACCAGAATTCGGCTTCACCGAAAACATTGACAGCGACAACATTAAGTAGGCTACGGAGAGATTAGTTGACAGTTTCAACTGGGAAACGGGACAACGAAAGGGAAACATTACGCATATAGCACGATGCACCCTGCACACACTGCCGCCACTGGTATATCGTCTCTCCAGAAGGTCAAGACGAGGTTGATCGCAGTAATCTCAAAAGGAATCAGCAAAGCCTCGTAGAAGAAAAAATTCCACCCGGCCATAAATCCCAAGGCGTCGTCAACATATTTTCCAGCTAGCCTTACGAACCCGCCGGTCACGGGCATGTACGTCGAGACCTCAGCGAGAGAATTGTTGACGAGCGCCATGAGACAACTATAGATTGTATACGCCAAAAGCATTCCGATTGGGCCGGCCTTGTTCAGAGCCCCGCCGACGGAGATGAACAGGGCTGTACCGATGGAGCCTCCAATTGCGATCAACTGGATCTGACGATTGCCCAGGTGTCGCTGCAGGTCATCGGAGTTGTCCCTCAGGTCAAGAGTCGACGGACTCGGGGTCCTCTTTTCATCATCAAGTTGCTTCGGCTCGTCCATGCTCATGGTTGCGGAGGGGGCTGTCGCGTGAGGCTCCTTGTGAAATGCCACTATGGGAGAGATTCGTCGCTGGGGCTCTGAGGGGTGTACCTCAATGTCGCAAAAGTGGTTGCTGGGGCTCGAGCGAGTACCTCAATGTCGCATGGGAGGTTCAACTGGCGTTAGCGACGGAAAGCTTTAGCAGTCGTCGAACAGTGAGCTGCAAATAAGCAAACGATGGTGGGCACGGGAGCGTCCTATAAGTATGCCGCTCTGCGTGTAAAAAATCTGACGGTGGAGCCAAGTGAAGGGAATCCCAGAGGCGTGCCGTGTCTCCCGCGTGGGAGCCCAGCAAGATTTGCCAACCGGGCGTGCCGAAGGAATGATACACAGCATAGAAGACCACATGGGGATTGGTTGAAAAGTCGAAGTTTCAAACCCCCAGTCCCCAACCCCATGATCCCCGTTCACAAGCGACAAACTAAATTCCCCGCCACCCGCTGCCCTGCCACGGCCGCCACTGTCATTCCAATCAAGCCTGGGACTCCCTGTGGCCATCGATTTGTTAAAATACCAAGGAAAGTCTTGTCCGTCATCGTACGGTCTGAGGACCGCCGGTGCTTTTGCCTTTGTGAGGATATCTTTTCCAGGGTTCAAGCATGCCGCTGCAGGATTTGTGTGGTGCGCCTTGGACGTAATCCAAGACCTGAATCCACCCAGGCTCTCGGGCCAGTTTCTCGTGGTGATGATTCTGAACGGTTGCTTGTGAAGGATGCCGCCTTCGCACACGAGACATATCGGAGCGAAAAGCTCTCTTCGTTCTGTCTAGAGAGTTGATCGGACTAGATGCCCCGAATCAGTGGGCAAACGTCTTTTGTAGACTTCGATTCCTTGTGGTAGACGTCCACGTCGCAAATCGGCGGCTGGTAGTGCACGTGAGTCCGATCGTTCTACCAGGGAGCCCAGTTGCCGAGGCTGTGTCCATTCAGAGGAGCCTTTGCAGGCCTGTCGCTCATGAAGACCTCAGTGGGATTCCCGGCTTTGGTGTTGGAGGAAAGATGCCTCAACACGGAACCTCAGCTTCGAGAGGTTCAGAGCAAGGGCTAGGACCCTTATCATTCAAAAACCCTGGGAATGGGATCTCGTCCATACTCACGGGATAGATAGGCCTATCTGAGCTAATCTGGTTGCGGAGCCTGCAGGAATTGCAGAACGACCTGTCAGGCCCCCTAGAACCCCCGGCAGTACATACATAAGTAGTGTTGTGTTACCAGCCATGACAATGCCACTTCGCAGGAGCTGACCCCCAATGGTACACGTTGGACGACAGATAATACGAGCGAGAGGGTCGCGTCAATATTGTAAATATGAGCCGCATAACAAGTTCTCGCGGCAGGGCCATAGGCAACTACTGCCAGGGGTCTCCGGATTGAAGGAAATATCTTCCCTGGGTTCCTAACGCAACACGTGGCTCCGCGCAACATAAGGTAAACCAAGTTCCCTAACGTAGACATTATACACAGCATGTCGCGGATTAGTAGCAGACAGTATTCCTGCGAGCTTTAAGCCCTATTTTACGTGGACAATCACAGCCCAGGCACGAAAAAATGTACCTCCGGCTTCCTGCACTGACATCAGCATGAGTCGATGTAATCACAAATGCACAAGGTGGACCTGAAATTAAAGTGCCAGCTATATGTTTGCTGGTATGCTGTCCTTTCTGTTGCACCGTTTCCCGTTGGGAAGGCATCATAAAACAACCTCGGAAGGTCCCATTCACCGTTCACTTATCGATAAGCAGAAATTCCTAATTCGGATACCCCGCCCTGACCCTGACATCAAATTCCACCACCCCACTTCAACGAAACACAACACTGGACGGCGACTTCCAGCGGCAAAACTCCATCAAAACAAGTTTCTCGTCACATAGTGACTGCCACAATACAAATATTCGCCAGGAGCATCCCACCGAGTACTGCGCTAGAAGTGGTCAACCGACCCTCTCTTCTAGTGCCGGGATATTGGGACCATGGGGTCATTTGCAGCGGTCCCATGACGACTCCCTTAACCACATAATCATTCCTGCTGCCCTACGCCCTACCTTACTCAAAGCCAACTTTACCTAAGTTCTTTGCACTTGCCCATTAAATTGGCTCAGCAGCCCTCTTTCCCAGTGGTCGCATTACTCCCTTTCCAGCAAGAAAGTACATTGACCGAAATTATCGTCTCTCTTCCTTTTTTTCAATGTCATAATGTGCAGATGGTTCGCCTATATATCTCCCGAGGAGCCGTGTCTCCTTTCAGATGTTCTCATCAGTCCTGCCAATGGTTGGTTCTCACGATGCCGCAATATACTTCAGTTATTGACAGATGCTAGCCATCAGCAAACAATGCTCCGAGCACTATCTTCCCGGGCTTCTCCCTCACAACCATGAGAGGGACCTTGATGACAGCAACGACGAGCTAGTCAGAATGCGCAACTCCCTCCTCAATGTGGATGGAATGGGAATGGCCTGGTACAGCGATGCCGCAGCCTCCTTTGTCAAACAGGTTGATGGACCTCGGCCAGCCTTGTACAAAACCCAATCTCCCCCAATAGTAAGAGACCTCTATCGAGCGTTCCGTTCAAGGTACTAACCCCCATCGTAGAACGACTTCAATTTCCGGTCTCTATGCGAGAACACCGAAACTAAGTGCGTCTTTGCGCACATCCGTGCGACTAGTGGCAGTGTTGTGACACCAGTGAACAACCATCCATTCGTCTTCGGACGACACATTTTTATGCACAATGGTGTCGTGGCCGACTTCCAAACAATTCGACGTGACATGTCAGACATTATGGCATTTGATGCATACTGCAACATATGGGGTTCCACTGATTCGGAGCATGTGGCCGCCCTGTACATGACCAACCTTACAAAAGGAGGCGGAAAGGATACCTGGCAACTGAGTTATCCATTACATGACATGCTGGCCGCGATGAAGAAGACTGTCCTCCAGATCATGGAGCTGCAAGAGCGGAAACTCGGTTCGAAACGCACACCAAACTCCCTGAACTTCTGCACCACGGACGGCAATAAGATGGTAGCTATTCGATTTCGAAACCATGCCACTCAGCAGCCTCCCTCGCTGTATTGGTCGGAGTTTGCCGGTCGCACTCTGAATACCAAGTTTCCTGGCAACCCCGACTCCCCCGAGGTCGTGAATGAGGCGGCGACCTTTGGAGAGGATGCCAGAATTGGTAAACATACCATCATAGCTAGCGAGCCGACTACATACGACGAGAAGGAGTGGCATTTGGTCGGTGCCAATAGTGCTCTCACCGTCGATGAGAAGGGCATCGAGACGGAGACCAAGATCGATTACGACCCAAAGTGGAATGCAAGGGATCCAGCCTATGATAAAGACTCGGAGTTCCTGGGACACTGAACGGTCTACTAATTGACGGTCCGGCTTTCAATGAGACATTGAACTGAGTCGCTTGTCTCCATAGGTCCCCGGTATGATTGTTGCCATCACTGCGGTTACATCGACAACGTCCGGCACCTTAGCTCATCATGACCTGATAAGGCATAAAGTAGTCTTCAGAATCAACCATAGACCCTGTTCACTCCCTTCACCCTCCCCGAATTCGCCCTCGCATCCACACCCAACCAATCTCTCATCTGCGGGCTTAAGGTTTTCTTGGTCTCCTCACCGAATCCCGCCGCCCAGTTAATCTGGCCTCGCAAACAGGGCGCGTTATACGCGCCAAACATCAATGCCCTGTCCTGATCCTTCGTAATATTCTTCCCGGATGTGTGCCACATGCGCCCATCCATACAGACGATGGACCCTGCCTTTGCTTCAAAGGGACTTAGCATTGACTCTGCGTCGGTCGGGACGTCATCCCTGGTTTGCCATTTGTGGGATCCAGGAATGAAGAGCGTGCTGCCGTTGTCCAATGTTGCGTCCGTGAGACACCTGTGCGGGTCAGTACGTGTTTAACAATACACCCTGATATGTCCGAATTTCAGGAGGTAAACACCGGCCATTCCGGTGATGGCAGCATTACCATATCACACTCAATGCCCAAGGCCTCACCCACGGATGCGGGCACTGCAGACTCAAATCACTATGCACATTGCAGCCCCATGCTGCCGCTCCCCGGCCTCGCAATATTCGCCGTAAAATTGCTGATCAGAAACTCCTCCCCCAGAAGGCTCTGCACCATACTGATTGCCGTGGGATGAGCGATCAAATCACGGAAAACCTCGTCTAGTTCCATGAGATAGAACGCTCTCACGTTGGATGCGTTTGGATCTAGATGCGGGAGGAAGGTGTCATTCCCGCGCCGTCGTGATCCTTCGGCCGCTGTCCAGAGGCGCAAGAGCGCTTCTTTGGTTTCCTCGGGGGTAAGCACGTCCGGAATGATGCACCAGCCTTCAGTGTCGAGTTGGTCTTGATATTGTTTGAGGTCGCGGCCTTCGGCTTCGGGGTATTTTGTTGAAGTCATGGGGGTGGATTGAGTAGAGTTTCCGTAGTTGTCAAAGACAGAATTAACCATTCTCCGGCCATTATTGTAATGATCATAATACATATACGTCCCTTGAATCGACCAAAGTGAGGTTAGATCAACTGTTTGTGGGGATGTGGCTTGTTTACCGAGGTGGGGTGAGGAGGATTTCATACAAAGGACTGAGTTAGACTGACTCGATTTTGGGAGAATCCAGAGTACTATCGCTAGCGCTGCGACAGCTTCGTAGCTTGCATCTTAGCATCACCCATGAGGCTTGGGGAGGAAGAGCTTCGGGCCCAATTCTTTCGTTATTCTTGCTGGCCGTTCTTACCCTTTCTACCCAAACTTCGAAGCTATACGTTGTGAGGATTGGGAAGTAAAAATGTGATTTGGGCGAGGTCAAAGAAGTTGTAATCGGCTAAGGAACAACTCTCAGGCATCTTATCCGAACAGCAGGTCACGAATTCCTGGGATGAGGAAGACCACGCGTCAAGGATGACGCCATTAACCTGGATTGCAGGGTGGATTCACCTGGTATGGACACAATCACTTCACGAGTCGGCAGGGTTTCAGAGTTTGTAGACGAAAATTGTCCATATCGCTCCTTCTAGGAAATAATAACATTGAACCAGAAGAGCACCTGTCTCCAATCGCACGCGCGAACCACAAGCTGGTATTAAAGGCTGCAACGACTGAAGGGCCAACAACGCCTTGAACTCCTGCTCCAAGGAGTTCCCAACATCCATTTGTTGAAGTCGCAAACAGAATCACAATGACCGAAACACCCCAGAGAAATCCATACCCCGTTACACCAACACATTAGCTCCAAGTTCCGTCCACAACCTCAAGTACTGCAACGGACTGTCTATTTCTTCAACGCGGCGTCATAGAGACTGTATAGGATGCCAATGAAGGACCCGATTTGGAGCCCATAATACTGTCCCGGTACATTATCACGCACCGTACGCACCGTCGCCTCTGAAAACGGTCCCCAACCAGGCTTCCTAGCAAGGAGGGTCCCAGGCTCCCCGATCAATCCAGCATCGATGATTGGAAAGCTATAAGCATTGTACGCCAGCAGCGCTCTAGCAATATTGAATGAAAGCGGGTCGACTCTGTATTCCTTGTTAAGGGACTTTTGCCGAGTGTTGGACCGCAACGTCAAATTGAAGAAGTACGAGAAGAGAAGCGGAAGCACCCAGCTCGTCAACGACCAAAGCGTCGCGGGGCCCCAAAATTGACTGGTCAAGAGGAGGCTTAAATCCGGCACGTTGATCGTCGTCGATGGCACATTCAGCGCGGCGATCGCAGGCGTCGCTACCGGGGTGGTATGGAGGGTGTTCCACTCCATACCGAGAGCTTCTATCGCCAGAACAGCCAGCTGAATAAAGACCACCGAGCTAGCGTTCTCACGCACGACTTCTATGGCTTCTTCAATACGTGTCCTTTCCCACAGTTCTGAGGCCTTGGTCTTCGCAGCCTGGAAAGACTGGTCCGCTAGCTCTGTAATTTGTGCGGGCGACGCCGGAAGATCAATCTGCGGTGTACGCGTGGCGAGTTGAGACACGGTCCTTGGGGTGCGAGAAGGAAGTTGAGAAACAGGCTTCGGGGTACTGCGCGCTATTAAAGATTGCTCTGGCGCGGGTTCATCGCTGAAAAGTGCTGTCAGTTGCAGTTCGGCGACGTACACATCCAAGCAGGACTCACGAGTCTGCACGCTTCAACGTCTGGCGTCGGCGCGTCTTGACCACTGGGATTTCGACACTGGAAAGGCGTTCTTTCTTAATGGGAGATACGTGACGCGCATAGAATTCGCTGAACGCGCTCTGCTTCCCGTACAACGTCTCGTTGATTTCCAGATGGTTTTGAAGAGCTTCAACCAAATCATCCTTCAGGTATCGTTCCGCGCTGCGCATTTCATGAGCGAGATTCTACCACAAGGAACGAGTTGCAGGGTGCCACTACATCCCAGTCTGGGGATCATAATACATACTCGGGCAGATTGGCCTGATGCGCAAGCTCAAGCAGCTCGGCTTTGCGCTTCCGCTGAAGCCAGGATGTAGACATTGTGGCTGGTATGAACAGAGTCGCAAGACGTGCGCGACCACAGCTATGAGTAGAAATGAGAAGTCCAAAAAGTGGGTGGTGACGGAAACTGGGGTGGCTGGGAGGGGTGGAAGGTGGGCAGATCCCATAACAACACAAGCGCGTAAACACGGACGTCCGACACACGTGATAATGACGCATCTAACCTCTTTGGGAATAGCTGCGCTCCTCAGCACCCAGCTCTCGCCATGCCAATCCTGCCCGAATTTTCAAAAGTTTGGCAAACCTCGGACTCAGGACCCGGGGACCCGCATTCACTTATTCAGGTACTCCCGTAGTCAGTCATTTGCAGCTCTCTCTTCCTTCGACCTCTCCTACAAGGTTTATTACACTCAACCCCTTCGGACGGAATCGCGGATACCCTTGGTCCACCCTCATGGTTCTTGCCCGCGCGGCCGACTCCTTCACGCCTGGCACCGCAACATCCGGCACAACCAGTCTGATTGACAATGGACCGCAGGGCCTCGGAAGCGCAATGGAAGCAACGCGGCCGTCTTCGGCGGCTGTCACGGAGGAGGTAGACCATGAAGCTGCGCGACCACCTTACATACATGCCATGCTGGCAGGTGGAATCGGCGGGACGACAGGGGACATGTTGATGCACTCGTTGGATACCGTCAAGACTCGCCAGCAGGGCGATCCGCATATGCCGCCGAAATACACGTCAATGGGCAACACATATTACACCATACTCCGCCAGGAAGGGATACGAAAGGGCCTCTACGGCGGAGTCCAACCGGCATTTCTCGGCTCGTTTTCTGGCACAGTGTTGTTTTTTGGAGCCTATGAATGGAGCAAGCGGTTTATGATTGACTGTGGCGTTGCCCCAGCTATTTCATACTTCACTGCGGGTATGGCACGACTCTCATGGCTGGAAGACCTGTACGCTAACGGAATTGCTAGGCTTGATTGCAGACCTCGCTGCTGCCCCCGCCTACGTCCCATCGGAAGTGTTGAAAACCCGCCTCCAGCTACAAGGTCGATACAACAATCCCTACTTTAACTCGGGTTACAATTATCGTTCCATGGTACACGCCGCTCGCACGATAGCGAAGCAAGAGGGATTTGGCGCATTATTTTATGGATATAAAGCTACGCTTTGGCGCGATCTTCCGTTTTCGGCGCTACAATTCGCATTCTACGAAGAGGAGCGAGGGCTGGCCAAGCGATATGTTGGATCACATAACATTGGGTTGCCTTTGGAGATCTTAACCGCGGCCACTGCGGGCGGCATGGCAGGCGTCATTACCACTCCATTGGACGTCGTTAAGACGCGAATCCAGACACAAGTGAATGATACACCGTCCGTATCAACGAGACCTTCTGCGGCGACGCTCTCACCTTCAAGACACTCGATAAAACCGACCAAGCCGCCGCCGCAGAACCGGCCCATATCTACGTCCTCGCCTTCGACCGCTTTGCGCAACCACGGCGCTGCTACTCTTGATACTTCTTCTGTCATCACTGGTCTAAAGATAATATACAAGACAGAGGGTATATGGGGTTGGTTCAGGGGCGTTGGTCCCAGAGCCGTATGGACGTCGGTACAATCAGGAACCATGCTGGTTCTGTACCAAACGCTTTTGCGTTACTTTGAAGAGCATCCGTTAGTCAAGACGGACGAGCGCTATGTATAACATGTATGATAGGTGATTTCGGCACGATAAGTAGACTCTTGCATTAGCGGCGTTCTTTTTTATGGCAGCTCAGAAAGAGCAACTGGCGCATGCCGTCAAGCCGATAGATTTTAGATACCTCGACAGGAAATCTCATACGTCCTTGTGGCTTTCCTCCTCTCCTTCTTTTACGCCCTCAAGATTTGCCATCAATTCTCGGTTGTTGTTTGCTCGTTGTCCTTATTTTCAATGCCTTATTCACCTTTTGTTTGTCTTATCATTTCGTCTATACTCCCTTCACTGGAAGTCGCTTTATGGTGCTTAGTCATTCATCGCACCAGTCCTATTCTGGCTTAGCATTCATCTTACCTACATCCATCTTCGAGTCCCTCCCGAGGTCAGGCACCAACATTTAAGGCTACTGAACAGCACGCCGACGACACCTCAGGCACAAAGTTGTCGGAGGCGAGAATTTCGGTCAGAAAATAGCTCGGGGCTGCGCATATGTGGTTGCGGGCGAGTCTGCCTCAGTCCATCCATCTGCCCCAGCGGCGAACTGACATATCCGCCTCACTGAGATGTGCTTGGATGTGATTGGGTGATACCGCCTTGGGCACCCAGGTGTGAAGAGTGTGTTGGGCACCTCTGTTGCTGCGCAGTTGTGCGAGTGTCTGCGCATTTGAGCTCGGTGTAGAAGGGTGAATGCTTGGATGTTGCTTCACGTTTGGCTTGGTTCGTGCAGTCCCTGGATTTGACCATCTGATTGGACGCCGAATCGGCGCGGACTGTCCCTTGATGGACTACTCCACCCTCAGTGGTCCCAATCCAGGCCACTAAACACTTTGCTCAGTTCCATACTTTCGAACGTCACTGATAACTTGCACCCCGACTTTCCAGGTCAGTAAACGTGGCTATGGCAGTTTGGGATGATTCATACACCGAGTGTAGGTAGGATTGTGGGCAAAGTATAAGAAGAATGTGTAAGAATACTCTCCACAATTGTTCATTCATCGATTTAATATCCAGACTGCTTATTGAGTCACCTTAACATTCTGCTCCGAAGCTCTCTCCGTCCGGCCACTTTTCCGTCTGCGATTAGAGCATTTCTCTCTGCAAATCAGAGCTTCAAGGGCACCCAACGTCTTCACCAAAGCTGTCGTCTCTTGAATACGATCATGTCTACCAATAACCAGTATATCTCATCCACATCGTACCGCAGTCTCATGTCCAACAATGGTACATTTTGTATTGACCCTACGTCGTCCTACATAGAACTAACCTGTTTGATAGAGTTCTCCTACGGCACATCGCAGTACGGTGGATACGGTGCCACTCAAAATCCGAATACCCTGACCACTGTCAGCTATACATCGTCGTCAGGCAAACCCCGATCGACGGACAACTATCTCGCGGGAGTTGGTGCACAGTTCTCCAGCAGTGGAAGCACTGGGTCCGGTTCGAGGGGGTCGAGGTTGTGAGGTCATGCGAGGGGTCGAGGTTGTGAGGTCATGCGAGGGTTCGTGATTTGATTTTGGGGGATGTGAGCAATGATCCTACGTTTCACTCTGTTCTCAACAATACGTTTCCCCTTCGTTTTCAACAGTCATCCAAAGTTAGTATGGGTATGGCCGAGGTCTGGTACACGAGGGTTTAGCATTCACTAGAAGTAGCGATAACTCATATACTACGTTTTGGTTCTTTATGTATCATTGAACATACGCATCACATGGTATCACTGGCGCATACCACCCACTTGCTCATTCCGTTACACAGTAGAATTGCATAAAGCGCACAGTGTTGCGGTCCAATAGAAGAATAATGACATTGAAAAAAAATAATTTTGGGTGGGCCTGGGATGCCTCACATTCCACATTCCTGTCACTTACATTTTGGAAAGGAAGTACCTAGTTCTACCATTGTAAATGTGTCCCAAACTTTTCCAGAATCCTATCCCAGGGGTATACCGAGCCTGCGAGAGACCCTCGAGATGAATGAAGAAATGAGTAGTGTACATGATGCGTCGCCTAGAATACTGGTAACAGTGATTAGGAGGGTTCTTAAAAAGGAAAACGCGAGATGAGAGCCGGTAAGCAGGCGAACGTAAGTGGAGATAATTTGGACGAAGCAGCGACTGGAAAGCACGGGCTTAGACAGTGTGCTTGGTATGCCTAGGTTTCCAGTCACGCTCATACATCTGTGCGATAAAGTAATATTGGTCTTCGTAGACGTTATTATCCAGGATTTCGCGGAAGTGTTGAGCTAAAGCCACAGTCAATAAAGACATGGAATAAGGGAGGTGGTGTAATGTACGTACCTTTCTTTTTGTATTCTTGAACGGTAAACTGGAGAAATTCCGCTTGTTCCTTCTTTATATCAGCCAAAAACATCTGATCTTCTGATTTCCAGTCCATATAAAGCGGATAACTTCCTTGGTTGCAATGGTGAAAGTATGCGAGCAGGATTTTAGCTCCGTTGTGAAGCTCCTCAATGACTCGAGGACGGTAGAAGCGCCCAGATCCTCCCTGAAGTCTGGCCCTTTCATTGTCTCGTGCAGTCATAAGCGCGCAACTGTGCAAGAGCAGGAAAATACACAGGTAGATGGCCAGCCATGACTTGCGGCTGCGGTTTTTGTCTTGGATGAGAGCTTTGAGTCGGCTGAGCACTTCTTTCTTCGTCGGCTCAAGGATCATGGAAACAAAAATAATCTCCATTTGAGCCGAGAATACTGGAGGCATCAGAACCCTGTTTGTGCTGGGAGAGTTTGGTCCGTAATCGCGGCCGGTCATTCCAAGAGTCTCTTCTCCGCAAATCCATGCTGAACGAGACATCATCCGCGACGCACCCCATAGTCTCATAGTGAACTTCAACAGGACCCGATCGGATTCGTTCTGTAGGCAATTAGTCCAAGCCATCCGGTCGTTGTAAATAAGGATACACTGACTTCAGCGGTAGAGGAATACCGATATGCCATGAGATATGTTTTTCGCAAGAGTGCGTCTCCGTTGGCAAGCCAGTACTGAAGAGCGACCTTGAGCGTCCCTTCGCAGAAAGAGGTTAGAACTTTTCCAGCCTCTCTCATATTGGCGACGGCATAGGGCGTGCAGACATATTCGTGCTTCTGGCCATCCGCTACCCACTTTCGGGCTAGGAAGTCGCCTTCAACTGGCTTAAACTGGCGTACTTTCAGGGCGTACCAGGTGCTTCCCACACCTTGTGTCACCTGAATGGTCTTGACCTCATCGGAAGCCCAGTCTTTGATGTCGATCATCTCCATCCTGTCCCAGCGCGAGGTCCACGTTGGACGAGGACACTTCGCGTTATCCAAGAGCTCGGAATCTGTGATCTTGTATCGTAGGCATGGTGCCCAGAGAGGTCCCTTTTGAAGCACTTGGCGACAGTTTTTACAGCATGCTGCCGGATTTTGCTCGTCGACCTCACACTGAACAATTTAATAGCGGGTACGTAGTGCAGTAGCAGCGATGACTTACTCGGACCCTTAAAATACTGCAACGAATGCAGGCTCCGTGTTTGCGGGTAAGCGCAGTCAGTTCTCTCTGTTCGCGGCTTGGAAATGGTCCGCGACGTTTGCCCTTTGTTCCCGTCGTCCTCTCAAACTCCGTTTGAGCGGCCTCCGCAGACACATTCACTGGCATCTTCTTGTCTTCAATGATTGACTCTGGGTTATGCATCATCTGGTTCATCGTCAAGTTCACCGGGAAACGGGGATCATATCCACCTGGATTCAAAAACCCGAAGTTCTGGAGATTGGTCCTCAGGCTCAAATGGTCCAAATATTGAGCTCCTTGTTCTGCAAGTGGAGGCTGCGGTAGAGGGTTCATCTGCCCGTGAGGAAACGTATCCTGGCCCAACTGGTGATGTGAACTAACATTCACCCATGATGCAGCGACGTCATTGAAGTCATCGACCAACATATCTTGTCTCGGTGTCAGGTTCTGGTCGCTATGTGAAGTTGGAGGTGATGGATACATGTCCTGTCGTGGTCGAATTGTCGTTGTGAAAACCCCAATACCAGTGTCCGTGTGAGTATCCCCCATTCCCATGCCGGTGATGTCGAACTCGACCGTCGACTGGTCAAGTGGGCTAAGAGTTTGTTGTCCGTCGAACGCCAAATTTCCCGAACTGGTGTATGCCGCAAAGTTTGCCGCTTGTTGTTCTCCATAGGGCCGCTCAGAGTCCGAGCTACCAGGGGGTGTGATATCCCCGGGTATTCCATTGGAGCCGGATTTGAAGGACCGCAAACTCGAACCCTCTTTTCTTGAAGACTTTTGTGACGACGATGTTCTTGTTGATGCCCGTCTTGATATTGATGATAGAGACAATACATTCTCCAGCTCGGTGCCCAGTATGAGCGCCGCTGCTTGTAGAACGAGCTGGTCTGACGGACTGAATTGTTCCAAGACCGCTTCCGGCCTACTCCTCTTGTGGTTCATTTCATCCAAGAGAGATTGCTCTGGGAGTCGTTTGCTACCACGAGAGACCATCTGTCGAAGGACGCCATCAGCCATTTTGTAGATATGTAGTTGAAATTTTGCTATAGGGGGCGAATACACCGAAGTCTCATGATCGGCCCATTTCCGCGAGTGAGTGTTTTTGTTTTCTCTAAGCAGTTGTTTTGATGTGGTAGCTATTTGAAGCTGGGGATTCGGTGAAGGAACCTTGAGGAAGGTGTAAGGCTGAGCGATCAAATGAGCCGATCTATTGGCCCCTCGCCTACTTCACCGGCTTTGTCGGGGAGCACTGACCCAGGGCCTGTCAGGCTCTCATACATCATCTGTGCCACGCCACGCCATCGTCCGCTGACGGCTGCGCCCCCGACAGCGACGAGATTCTCGGTGTGTATGAAAGTGCATTTCGGTGAGCGCATGTCCGTCGTGTGCCCGAGACGTGATCGGGCTCGCTGAACATTTTATGTTCCACATTCCGCTGCATAGAGTCGGCAACAAACAGGAGCCATGGTTGCGCCCTACCTCCCTCCAATTTCCAGACTGAACCTCGCGCTCCTGGCAGGAGGGAGATCCACGCGCATGGGATCTGACAAATTCCTCCTGGAATATCCCGACGGCACTCCGGTCTACCTCAACCGCCTGAGGATGCTTCAAGAGGCCTTTCCCGAGGCAGATAACATATGTATTGTTCTTCGAGATCACACCCGAGCTGAGCGCGTCAGGATACCTCCGGAGATGGGCGTTCACGTTCTCCTTGTGGCTGCTACTGTTGGCGCGGCACATGTTGCTGGGCCGGCAGCTGGCCTCCATGCACTCTATCGCTTCGACCCAACGTCTCACTGGCTTGTAATTCCTTGCGATTATCCTCTGCTTGGCGGGGAAGACCTGAGGAGTCTGTACGACCACTACCAAGACCCCGTCACTTGCTTCTCGAACGGACAACGGTCAACAGAGCCCATAGTGGCCATTTGGAGCCCAGATGCACTTATCCATTTGACAAACACCTTTGTAGAGAACCGCTCGGGGCTGTCAAACTTGATGGTTCGGCTGGGTGGGCACACAATCCCCGCTCGATATGACCACTGCCTGTTCAACACCAACACGAGAGAAGAGTGGGATGATGCATTGCTATTACTCAAAGCAATGCAGCAACCCTCCCTACCGAACGCATCACAAGACTAAGTTTGACGTAGGACGATAAGGGATCAGATGGAACCACGTTACTTTCGGGTCGCCCTGCACTTGTCATTCGCCAGCCTTACCGGCTTCATGTCGACCCCACCCCACAGCCTTACAAGATGAACCAAAAGATGTGGTGGTTCCCTGCACGTTTATCACCCCAATTTCGCCACTTATGGCAGAATGGTTCGGGACTCTGCTGACTCACGGATAAATTGGATGCGGCTCAAAATTTCGACTCGCAAGTCAAGAAGCACAAAGCCTTCCAGCTTGTGCCGTGAAAGTAGGCAGAATACATCCACAAAGCCAATCCCAATACAGCCATTGTACGGCCAAGTACAGCGTTTGTAGACGTTGAGAGCGTTGTGATACTTGTTGCTCCATAATTTACCTCAATAGCGGGCCTCTGTCGTTCGCTGCGTTCCAGATCCGTTGTCATGGCTCCTCATGCTGATGACAGCCTTGACCTCTCGGGCTATACCCCTTCCCAGGATAGCATCGCAGAATTGAAAAGAAAGCTTCGCCTACACCATGCAGTCGCTCTCCCAGGTGCAGCTTGGATCACGGACTGCCCGCAGCTGAATGACTCGCATCGAAACCGTGCAGCCGATCTCGAATCAAAGGTCCTCCAACTTTCGCTTGTCGATCTCAAAGAGCTAGAGGATGCCTACGCATATTTCGAGGGTGAGAGCATAGACTCGCAACGCCAAGCATGGCTATTGACATCTCGTTATAGCTACCAAGCTGCCTTTGCAAAAAATCCAAGCTGAGAATTTCCCCTTGCCAACGCTGTCGAGAAAGCTCCGGCAGCGCAGCAGGTTGCTAGTGGACAAGGAACCTTTCTTCATAATACGGGGCTTAAAGCCGCTCTGGTTCAGTAAATGGAAGAATGTAGTGATATACACTGGGATATGTGCTCACGTGGCGACAAAAAGAGCGTGGGCTGTTGGCGACCCCAACGTCCTTCGTAAGTTCAAAAGTATCATAAAATCATTCCACTAATCATCTGCAGACCATGTTACAAATCTCCGGGCCCCACAGGAGAGAGGGCCCGAAGCATACAGAGGACCTGCGAATAGGAACACTGCACTGGTACGTACTCCACAGTCATCTAGGGCTGTTTTGGTAATTGTCTAGCCCTTTCACACCGATTACGGTTCCATCCTCTCGTTTTACGTGCTTTCAAAGGCACAGACGGGGGGAGACATATATCTCGCAGATATTCACGACATCGTTGCCAGGATCTCCAAGGATCGTCCGGATATCGTGGAGACACTGCGCAAGCCGTTCATCAACATAAAGTGAGCACCCTCATGTCCGAGCTAGCATCACTCTAATCTCCTTCCAAGTGCCAAAGAAGAGGGTGCATATGACGAGCGACCACTTCTTTTCACCCTATCATCGGGTCAACTGGCGGTGCAAGCGTCGCGGTCACGCTTGTTTGGCACTCAGTGCCGAATACGGCCGTCTTATCTTCCGCCTCTTTCAAATGCCCAGACTGAAGCCATTGACGCGCTTCACGCCGCAGGTCAAGCTGTATCTCAACGCATCCCGTCACGGAGTGGCGACATGATCTTCTTCAATAATCTGCGAATGATGCATGCGCGTGATGCCTTCGTCGATGGAGACGCTGAAGAGAACGAGACCACTCGTTATCTTCTCCGCCTGATTCTGCATGATGGACGGCCCGATGCGAGGTGGGAGATTCCGCCGGCGCTGAGACCCACCTGGGAAGAGCTCTATGATCATAAGGACGAAGACGAGGTGTTTGCCATCCATCCTGAGCTATTTTCATACAAAGCAGCCCACTGAAATTGTTGATGGGAGATTATATACGTTTTGGGTTCAATCAGACTGCGCATTTCCTTGAAGGGCAGGAAGGGGAGTTCCGGTTGACATTACGTTAGGGTCGGTTATTTTGGTTATACCCTTTCCTTTGGACGAATGAGCAATTTGCATGAGTTCCTAGTTTAGGTTATTCCTTTCTGCTTGTAACACATAGCTATTTATCTGTTGTAGTAGTGATAATAGCGACTCTCATACCTGTAAACCCACCTGTACTGCAGCCGGCAGCCCTTCCTATTTCGCGAGTGCAAGAAGGGACAGCGCAACTTGCAAGTGCTGCTTCGCCTTTTTGGACTGAACGGCTTACAAATACTGCCAATCAGCCGTACTTCCCTCATTCCTGCACGCAAGCTCGAGCATCTACGACAGATCATGTCACTTACATCCGACCACGTCATCTATTAAGCAACAATACCTACCTTTGCACAAATAACGACAGCAATCGCATTCATTAAGCAAGACAGCAATATGAACTCAGATGTGGACATGATTCGGCGGGTGGCGGAGGAGGTTGCTTGGAACTACATGGATACAACAAAGCACTGGAGCACCTGGCACTACTGGTACTACTCGCAGCGATTCCGCAATCCCGAGGAGCAGGCTACGCGAGAGCTTATACGATACCTACGGGGTACTATATACATCGAATCCCATGCAAACCACAGTGTCACCGATCCGTATGTAAATTGTGTCGACTTCTGCACCGCCATTGCGAGAAAATTATACGTGAGGCTCGCATCTATCCCCACGTTGCCGGACTCTCAATACACTATCGGGCTTCTTGCCCGCCCAAATGCCCCCGGTTCCGACCGACTTTTCCATTGCGTCGTCGCCGTGCGTATGCCTCGGGACTGTGTTGTCATCGATATCAATCATCCTCACCTCGTCGAGGTAGTACCACACTCAGACCTACGTAGCAGAACGACTTCGAATCTGACCTACCAAGTGCATGAAAACCCCGATCGCGAGTCAAGCCTTTATTGGTGGGGTGAAACGGAGTTGTGGAAATTCAAAGAGATCAGTGCAATCGACGCCTTGAGGCATATCACCATCGCCATGGCTTGGGACACATGCACGGTGAATGGGAGATCCTTCCCGCGAAGCAAAAGCATCAAGCTTACTATGCAATTTCCAACCGAACCCCGCTTCATAACCGCCTCCCTTCGAAACGGAAAATATGTGGCACTGGCATGTCGGATTAAGATCGACTTCAAAAACGCTCGCGTTACAGTCTATGTGCCTTATCATGACTGGTTGGCGAAGGCAGAGATGGAGGACATGCGAAATCAAATACTGGACAAGATGGGCGAATGGAAAGATGGACTCGGCGGACATATAACCAGGGATAATTCCGCCATAGAGGTGGTTATCGATCTCCTTCCAGTACCAGGTCGGGAGAGTTTGATGAAGTGGCTTACGGTGCTCCTTGTGGGTGAGATGGTCGAGCTTGCGAATTCGAGCATGACCAGAGACGATTTTGAGAAAGTGGTCCGGTCGGTGATTAAAGTCTGGGACTACCCGGCGTTGACTGGCCCTTATACACAATGAACTTCGATGAGGTTGAGATCACTCCTTGTGCGGATGATGGAGAAATCTGCTCTAACTTTTGGAACTGTCCTTAATCGCTGTTAGTAGTTAAAGTAATTTAAAATGCATTATTTTTACGATAAGCAGGCAAAGTGAATGATGAAGCTCTCCGAGAGTGAAAGCAGAAAAAGCATGTATGACGTGAGACGACAAGAAAGAACAAGTCCAGGGAGATGTACAAGGATTAATCATCTGAAAAGAGTAAGAGGAGGCGATAGATGACGTGGACATTTGTACTAGGAGAATCGAGTAAAGCAGCAGTACTTTGGTGGGACTCATTGGTCTCGATGCGACAAAGACTCGAGTTCACCAGCTCGATTAGAATTACAAAGCTGTGTTAATCTAACCTGGATTGAAGACGAACAACGGAAGGGCCTGCAGAACTGATCATGTAATGTTTGCGAGAAAAGAACCTCTATGGTACTGCACCAATATGGTGTCAAGGTCGAATAAATACCCGCGTCCCTTCTGATCCCAGTTCATGTTACGATCCTCTCTGTGCGCGTACATATCCTAGCCCACGTTGACCTCTTCTCCGACCGGGCCCAGGTTTTATTTTTGTGCTTGTGGATCTTCGGCAACTTGCCGTGTACATTAGTACGGAGATGTGGAAAAGGATCATCGAGCTCGATGGTCAAGTCCTCTTCTGCCTCGCTGCTCGAGTCGTTCTCAGAGGTAGATCCAGGCTCGGGTTCGGATGCAGATTCGGATTCTAGATCTGAATCCTGTTCGCCTTCAGCCGAGCTTGAAGATTCTCCCGTGCTTTCTGATGCGTGGAAACTTCCGCTCCAATCGCTGACCACTGTATCGTCGGATTCGACGAAATCTGACTCATCACTTGAGCTGGCCGTAGAACTATGGCTTTGTTCTTCCTGCCTTCCCGAGTTCGACTTGTTCTGCGATGCGTTGCTCGATGTATTTCTAGAGACCGGCACAAGTGCGATATCGTCATCTTCGGAATCAACCTCTCTAGGCATCCTACGCTTTTGCGGGGTTGCATTGCGATGCCATACCTTCTTTGATGCATTTCTCGTCAGCGGAACAAGTGGAATGTCGTCGTCTTCGGAATCGATGACTGTAAACCTTCTAGCATGAGAAGGGCTGGCAATATCGAATCCATGGGTTCCATTATCGATTCCCGAGCTCAGGCCTTGAAACTTAGTTGCACCGGTCTTGCGTCGTTTGGCGTTCCGTGAGCAAGGTTCTCTTTTCCTTTTCTTCAGTGTTCCCACCTTGCCTTGGCCTGCCTTGGTTGAGCCTTTACCGTTGCCGGTCTTCTTGGAATTTGCGGATTTAGCAGGTTTAACGGGAGATTGATAGCGATGATTGGCTACTCTTTGTTCTGGCGTCTCCTCTGGAACGTCGTCGTCGAATATGAATGTGGGATCGTCAAAATCAAATTCGGTTTTGACGTACTCATCCACAGCCTTGGGGACTGGGACCAGCTCTTTTTCTTCCCTTCCGGGATTTTGCTTAACCTGACTTTGCATGCCAATGGACTCCGCCATCAAACCGAGGTAGTTTTTGGCCGCGTCGAGATCTCCCCGATGCTCGAGAAGCAGATTGTATAAATTCTGAACCGGAAACAGTGAGCAGAATTCTAGAAGTCGTTCTACTTTGTGTCTCAAGGTTGGGTCGCGGATATCGGCAAGGCGCGACGGGTGAGCCGGGTCTACTTTATCAGGGTTTGAGCTCACAGCTAAAGTAGACAAGGCGCCTCCATCTATACCATGCGTCGAGGGATCTTCATAATTTAGGTGTTCACGGCTTCGAGACGTGGGCGTCAAATTGGAGGATCTGATGCACTGGGTCGCATCCGAAGTGCTACGTTCATTTTAGCAAAAGTGCCGTTGGCGATAAGGAAGTAGAACTTACGGCACCATTCTGCGCTCTGCAGAAGGACAAGACACGTCGAGTTGCGTTGCGGGAGCGTTTGGGATATTGCAGGGAGGCTCGCTTTCCACCGGAGATACAGATCGCTCTGCAAAACTTGGGTTGCTCTCAAATTCTTTTTCGAAAAAGATGGACTCCTGGCCTTGCTTGATCTCTTTATAGAATTTTTTGAAGATCTTGTTGGCGACATTCAACGTCTTCTTGAAAGATACAAACTGGGCACTTCGCTGTGGGTCGTTTTGGGGAGATACCACGCCGCCTGATAGAGGTTCATTGACTGAGGGTGCGACTGTAGAAGGAGATAATGTTGCGCGGCCGCCGCGAGTTATCGTATAAACAGTGCCCTTGCCACTACAAACTGGGTCTTAGTTCTTCCACCTTCTCTCCACAAAAGCAAACGCAACGCGTACCACGTTTTCTTGGCGTTTTCGCGTTCACCGCCATGTCTATGAGGCGAGACATGTCGAGCTTCTGATCTGGGTGATTTTGATCTGTTCCTTTTTCTTCGCCTTACGGAAGGCTCTGAGTACAGGTTCTGATTGGGTTTTCGTTTCGTTACTTTGCCTGTTGTCTTGGTGTTGCTCTGTTTGTTAGAAGACGTGAGTACCCGCAGTGGTGCGATTTGCCACAATGATTTAGACGCGAGGAAATCATCAAAAGTGCAAAAGTTCCAGTCTTTTTGTATCTCGTAGCCGAGTCTCGACAGCCCATGGGGTAGAGTAATTGGAGCGAAGGAGAAGGCCATCGTTCATCAACATCAATGGCATCCACACTAGCAATGCATAGCTTTTGCCGTATCCAGGATCTTCATGGAAGATCTTTTGTCTTTGTCGGGCGGAATAGATCTGGTGAAAGTGGAATTCCAGCTTGACGTCTGCAGTTAGGCTTTGGACGAGAGTGAGATTAGTCCATGAGACACGTAATACACCGGGAATGACCCAGTCTCATTTAGCGAATGAAAGAAAGATTCAAACGTCTCTGGATCGAGAGTGACGCTTGAGGTGAGGTGAATACCTAGGTACAGAGTTCCGCACTAGCCTCCGCCCTAGGACCGGCACCGCCAAGACCGGCACCTTCCCGTTCCAGCTCTAGCCACAACCATTCAGCCCCACCTTTCTAACCTCCTCACGCATCATAACATCGCAATATCAATCGCGAGCGCGTCCCGATCCCAGCGTCGTCCCTTATGGGGCATGTGTTCTGGCGCGATTTCGCATATACCAAGAAGCGCTTCCGCTTGCGAATGGCGACGGGAAGTGTCGGGGAAGCTGACGCAAGGGAGTTTGCAAGGTAGCTGCATTCACTATGACCCTGCCTAGGCATTGCTACGCGCCAAGGACAACTTCATGTGAGCGCGAAGGCTAAGGTACTTGATAGGTTGCTGTCAGGGTCGATGATTGCGATAGAAGTAGGCCGAGGCGAACAGAAGAGGCTTTGGCACATACATAAAGAGCTGCTCCTTCATCAATCCGAGCTGTTGGAGGAAGAGCTGGAAGGGAAGAAGAACAGTGACAAGCTTGAGCTACCTGATCAAGACCCATCAGGCTTCGAGCTGTTGCTGAAATGGCTGTATCAAGGAAAGCTGGACGATGTCGGCGATATATCCGGGCAGGACCAGCAATACGAACATGCTGTGAACTGTCACAAGCTGTACTTGGTATGCGAGCGGCTTGGGCTAGAGCAATTAAAGAACATCGCAATGGACCAGTACCGTAAAGGATTGAACCTGTCCGAACTAGTTCCAGATCCAAAGGAGATTAATGAGATATACCGCCAGAGCCTGCCAGACTCACCATGGCGGAGACTCATGATCCAGATTGCCGCCCGCCAGATCATGGATCCCCAATCCGACCGCGATGTATCCACTTACCGGGAATGCTTTGAAGAATGTCCAGACTTTGCTATTGAGCTGGTAACCGCCATCAAACAAGGGACCGGGGGTGTGCTGCTGGACGATCCCACTGAAGGGGGTGACGACTGCGAATATCATGACCATGAGGCAGGCCCCAATTGCCATATTAGAGGCAAGGGGAAACCCAAGCAAGGTAAATGATACTCTCAACACCATAACCTCCACTGTGGAGTGCTTTCTACTTCATCTCAGCATCGGTTTGTTCTGCCACTAGGGACGATCGCACTCACTGACTACCAGTCCACAAGACAAACTCGCGCCATCGCGCCCAAAAATCCAACAAATCCGCTCCCAACGTTCCATCCGTCCCACCCATCCCCCATCACCCC
>JAFHBW010000266.1:0-35931 GCA_019022765.1 Westerdykella sp. P71 | reverse complement strand
AGTCTCCGTTGTGAGGATGGTGCTGGTGGTAGTAGATGATTCCACCTGAGTGCTTGTAGCAGTCTCCGTTGTGACGATGGTGCTGGTAGTGGTAGATGATTCTACCTGCGTGCTAGTAGCTGTCGAGGTCTCCGAGACGGTTTGAACTTGAGTATTCGTGGCTGTGACGGTGGCGGTCTCTGTTGCGAGGATGGTGCTTGTAGTAGTAGATAATTCTACTTGAGTGCTGGTGCTCGTCGAGGTTTCTGAGATGATTTGAACCTGAGTATCCGTAGACGTAATAGTGGCGGTTTCTGTAGCAAGGATGGTGCTGGTAGTGGTAGATGATTCTACCTGCGTGCTAGTAGCCGTCGAGGTCTCCGAGATGATTTGAACTTGAGTATTCGTAGCCGTGACGGTTTGCGATATCACTTGCGTGTTGGTGGCCGTTGATGTCTGGGTGACAACAGCCGTCTGAGTCTGAGTGGCAACAGCTGTCTGGGTCTGAGTGACGACAGCCGTCTGAGTGACGACATGGGTTGAGGTACTCGTGCTGAGTACGGTTTGTGTTATGGTTTGTGTGACCGGTGGAGCTCGTTTCTCCAGACCAGCAACCTCTCCTTGCACGATTTCGTCTCTCACGGCATTCTTCCACGGAATTGCGAGGGCTTGTGCTGTGAAAAGCCCGACAAGGAGCGCCGAGACCTTCATCCTGACTTGTTAAGCAAAGCTCAATTCGAACAACGAAAGAAGGGAGTGAGCGAATGTGAACGAGATTCTGAACCAAAAGAGTGTGGATTATCCCTAATAAAGGAGAGAATGAGGGTGGGTATCTTCCTAAAAGCTAGAACGCAGCGTGAATGTCTAATAGCCCAAGCATGTCAAGCCACAAAGTGCTTTTGACTCGGCACTATTGGCATCATGTTAGAGCACCCACCCATGTGGATGTGATGGCAAGGTAAAATGTACCTTTCGGGCAAGGTCCTCGGTTCCTAGAGCTGTCTTGGGGAAAGCCAGGGCGATAAGTAGATGCCATTCTGAAAGCAGGGACGATGCCACAAGTAGCTTGGGGAGGTGAGGAAGAAGCATTAGGAATCTTTCAGGGGTGACCGTGTAACTCCACCTGATGGCAACATCGAGGCCCACCCCAAGCGCCCCCATTTCCCTAAGCATTTCAGCTGCAGGACGAACGACAAGTATCATGGTGGATATGCATTCTTCAACAAATGTGATTTATAGTTGACATGAGTATAGATCGGCGATGTATTCACTCCTGAGAAGAGTTGAAGAACCGACAGACTTGGCGTTTAGTTGACGTCTTCCATGTTCCTCTATCGAGACGCGGTTGTGCGGTACCTGCATGGTATTCACAGACGTTGGTCACTCCTGTGAATGGATTGGTCCGATCTTTAGCGCCTGGCGAAGCTTTCGGCGATTCCGAGGTTCCGCTGTAGCTTGGTAATTGCTTAGCGCTATTAGTTGGGAAGCCTTGAAGGGGACCCTAGACTGCGCGATTCTGGGAGACTGGAGTTCGAGACCCAAGGTTGAAGGCTAGAGGCCATGAGTGTTGAGCTCCCTACCTAGGTAATAATCCTTGAATCCGACCGTCGCGACTCGCGGGGGATCTGCCGGATGGGACGATCTGGACATCTGTTCCGCACGTTCGGTATCCCCCCATACATATTACGATGGACTTGTATTTTGTCTCTGGCTAACCGTAGGGTAGTGGATGCTGCTCGGCCTGGACGTGTGCTGTTTGACAGCATCTCCTGAGAAAATTGGAGATCGGCGAGGTCCTTGAGGTCGCACCCCATCACGCACACTTTGTCGGCTATAGCTACACAGTACACAGGATGCATGCGGGGTGGGCTGGAACACGCCTTGCCACGCGTGGCTGGAATCTGACATCAAAGATTTGTTACCCCTGACAGCTGAATGAATCAACCAGATAGGCGAAGAAATGCCGGGCCACGGATCCATGGATTGTCCCCTTTCCGCTTGGGGCAGGCTTTCGTAAGAAAACCTGGCCCTGGGAGCCAGGGGTAGCGATATCTGTGACCATCCTTCGCTTTCTACTCATTCTCATAAGCGCACGCGACTGTGTGCACTATGCCGGTTTCCTCCAAGAAGAATTTCCTTTGATGCACCGCGAGACACAGTCGCGCCGAGTCCTGATACCGGAATACTCTACTACTTTTAACATATTCATATCCATTGCAGGCGCTGGGGTTCCGCAAGTGTGAGGTCAACTCGACCGCCGGAAGAGGACGGCATGTATTCCAACACCTTCGACCCAGCAGGACAGAGACTTGGCAAAGATCGGATATATCAGTTCCCTCCCAGAAATAGAAGGCTCACCGTGATAATATTGCTGCTGGTCGCGAGTCTGATCTGGGTCATCTCCCGACGTGAACTCGACGTGGAGGATGCACCCCCGCCGACACCGAGCGAGGCAGCAAAGACGGCGTCTCGCATCGCCATTATTACCTTCATCACGAGCCAAAAATCGTACATCTACCTCTCTCTAAAGAATAAGGCGCGTAAGTAGCTTGCAGGGTCAGAGCCTCCTCCAAAAGGATTCGGGCTGAGCGTTCCTATCCAGATTATGTCCGCCGTCACGGCTACGACCTCGTTGTCGACTACGAGTCCCACGCCACCCGCGGCACCATGTGGCACAAATTCGACATGGCCGAGCGCGTCATCAAGGCAGGCACGCACGACTGGATCTGGTGGATGGATTTCGACACGCTGATCACCAACACGTCACTGCCGTTGACCGACATCATTAACGAGAGTCTGGAAAATGTGACGAATCCCGCGGATGTCGACTTTTTGGTTACGAATGATTGGTAGGATCCCTCCTTTACTTCTTCTATTTCAAAAGCATATATTCCTTCTATACTTATCCCATATACCGTCCTATTCTTGTACTCCCATATACTCTCCTATTCTTGCACTCCTCCTATTTTCGTCTCGGACATTCCTATTCTCACCTCATACCTTCTACTCCCATGATTTTCATTGAATATAGTCGGATATAACGCAGATCCAGATCGTGAGCTAGATAAATTCCTCCCCGACTGACCATCCCCAGCAACAACCTCAACGCCGGCTCCTTCATCATGCGCTCCTCTCCCCGCACCATCGAGGCGTTCAACGCCATCCGCGCGCGGTTCGACCGCGAGAAGGCCAAAGGCAAGGAGCCCAGCGAGCAAGACGTCATGCGCGACTTCCTGACGAGCGACGACGCCCTCGCCAAGCACACGCTGGGCATCCCGCAGTGGAAGATCAACGCGTTCCCCGAGGAGATTGGGTGCTACGATGAGAGCAAGGTGAAGTGGTCGCGGGGAATGTTGGCGGTCCATTTTGCCGGCGCGTGGGCGCATGTCAAGGAGGACGATCCGACGGGGTTTCTGATGAAGAAGTATGAGAGGGAGATTATTTGGGGGCCGCCGGAGAACGGTGCGTAGTGTAGCTTTCATCTGTTCTTGTATATCACATCACATCACATCACATTCGCATTTACATATCATGGAATTTTACTTGGGTTCAATTGGTGGATGCATTTCAAGAAATCGCGGAGAATTGATATGAAGTACACGCATCTATTACTCCACTACATGCAATTCGCAGACGCTGGAAAGACGGCATCGAAGCCCCGAGAAACGCTATGCCAGCATATGCAACTCTTAACTCTCCCAAATACACTCCGGCCCACCGCAAAAACCACCGAAATAAGAAAACCACTCTTTCCAGAAAACGCCACTCGCCATGCACGCTCAAAAATACAAACTGACGCAGATTTCTCCTCACCAAGTCCCCACCACAGCAACGCCAATCACCCATGCAACCAGCACCCACATATCCCTCGTAACCATCCCCTTGACTGCCCACGCCCGGACTGTATTCAGATTCACCACTGCACCGGGGAAATTGCACTTCAACGTCTTGATGTCGTCCCCATCCCTAGTCCCATATTGTAGCCTCAACGACGGTCCCTGGGGACACGCAAAGCCCAACTTGGCGGGGCAACTCCTCACGATATCGTAGCACAGGTCCTCGCACGGCAGAAGCTCCTTGTACGGGCCCGGCTTGATCTGGTCATCGATCAACGGGTTGCGCGACTTCGAGTACGCCCAACGCTGCACATCTTTGGGGTAAGACTTCGCCGGGTTATCATCGCCATTCGCGTTGGATACATTGCCAAACAGAGTGGGTCCGGGTGCTGGGTCGCCGTTCGGGAACTGCACGTTCACGTTCCTGGGCATGAGCCACGGCTGCGTGGCGGACCAGCCTTCGCATCTCGGCATCAGGACGGAGCACATCCACTCCTTGTAGTCCCGGGCGCAGTCGGTGCACGTGCGGGCGAGACTGTATTGCGCGGTGGCGGTGGTGTTGCAGGGGATATGGGCGAGGCTGCGGGTGAAGTTTTGGTAGTACGATTGGGCTTGGTTGTCGTAGAGGAGGGCGAGCGCGGTGGAGTTGCCGCGGAACTGGGACGACGAGGGGACTGCGTAGGCGATTGTGGAGCAGAAGGGAAGGTCGAAGATGACCTGGCAGCTGTCGTCTATGGCATGTGGTTAGTACATCTACGAAGCTCGAGGGCGAATAGGGCCCGTACCAGCTTTTGTCTTCCAAGTAAACTGCCTCCACACCCTCCCTCCACCTCCCACAGTTAGGTTGTTGGAGACGTCCAGGCCTTGAGTGGACACATTGCCATCCATAAGCAAGAATCCCACATAAGTCGTGTTCTTCTGCAGGCCCTGCACATGGAACTGGGCCTTCGGCAGCGTGCCTCCATATTTCTTTGTCATGGAACTATCCACCTTGACAGGGCTGGTGGTGTTGGACTCGAATGATTCTTTGATGCCGCAGAAGGAGTGCTCGAATCCTTTTGCGCCCCAAGACAGCTTGGGGAACATGTACATGGAGAATGGGACGCTGGGGAGCTGCAACCATTTGTCGATCGCCTGGGTGTCATTCTCCTTGGTGGTTATATTGTGCGTGATGAAAAGGCCGGATTCGCTGTCCGTGTCGATCATGAACAGGAACGGGTCTGTGTCTTCGTAGCTGTGGTAGAATCGCTCCGTACTAGCGGCGACCTCGTAGCCATAACTGCCCGTCCAGCCCTTGGTAAGGTTTGGCGCAAAGACACCAATGTACACATCGGAATTGGTTTGGAAGCTGAAGGTGGCAGCGCCGCCTTGGAGTTCGATTGGCTGGACCACCAAACTCGCGTTGGAGCCGGGTCCGGGTTGCTGGTTATCTGTGGAGGTGGAGATGTACAGTTGGAGTTGTGGAGGCGGATCGATCATTATGGGTACGTCGGGGATGGGCTGGCGACATGTGTTTATGGAGATGTAAACAGTAGTTCCGGATTGCCTCTTCTCCATTTCGGCTTCCGCCCCTGAAGTGGTATTGACTTGACGGGACGATTCGTCGGTGAAGGGATTCGCCCGTATGGTATTTGCTCTCCGCCGCAGCTCCGATTTCTCCAAGACAAAGTGCTTCGTTGTCCCTGGACCAGACTCCATGTTCTTCTTCTCACCATTCTTTAGCTCTTCCACGCCCTCTGGCGCCCTTCCAATTAAACTAGGTTCAAAGTATGCGAATTCCCCCACATAACCACCCTTCTTTTCCTCATGCACTCCGATTCCCGCTACTCCTATATCCAAGGACGGCGGCAGCACCTGGCTGCGCTGACCTGGGTCGACATGTGTGGCGACAAACGGTTGCCCAGAGGCGTGGGCGAAAGACCCGGATTGTGAGGACACGCAAGCGATAAGGAGTAGATTGACCGTAAGAAGAGAGGTCCAGGGCCTCAATCGCAGAGGTAAATGGTTCGTGAAGGTCATTGAGGAACGGGTAGAGATGGAGCGCGGCGGCCGTGGCACAGGCGCTTACGCGCACGACTGCGCCAAAGATCAGGGCTGTCCCAAGGAGGTGTGATAGATCATGGGCGATTTCAAGCGAGCGATATGTGGATCGGTGGACGAGGACGTAGGGGAAAGCGCGGTGGGGTGCGGCGGGATTCGAGGGTTGTCCATGATTACAGGGAGTTGCCAAGCCATGAACGGAGAAGGTATGGAATCTGAGACGCTGACGTGCAAGCAAACCATGCCGGGATTCCGTCGCTAGAATACGATATTCAGTAGCATCAATGGCATATGTATTGATATCACGAGAAGGGATTCGAGAGTATAATGAGTGTTATGTTGTTCATTGGGCGCAAGTGCCGCGAGTTAGCCATGATATTTCCTACTGGGTACAAATATCGCCTGGCCTGCTGATACACAAGTGTTCCTGCGCCACCGAATAGTCCAACCAGCCAAACTCCACATGCAGCCATAGCATGCCCATGACGCCGCCGCAATGCAAAAACAGCAGCGTTGGGTATATTTCCCAAAGCCAGACAGAAGGAAAAGGAAATAATTCGAGATTCTCCCTCCGCGCTGGGTTTCCACATCTTCTTATTCCAAGGCCTGTTCCATGAATCGTATCCGCTCTTTCACGCGGTGTCCTAAGCATCGGTAGGCAAGGCCTCGCTCACGCTTCCATCTCGCGGAATGTAGACGACACCGGCGTTCTCTGCAGCGACGGCGGCATCGTCGGGCAAGACGCCTTCGACCTGAATTGCATACAGACCGGGCACATAACCCTCGAGCCTCAGATATCTTGCGGCCCAGCTCCTGGATGTATCGCTGACGGTGATCATGCCCTCGAAGACCTGGGAAGTGCACTCCTGGACGGCGTCTGGGTTGTGGGCGAGCTCGAGGAAGGAGTCGCAATTGGGGCAGCCCGAAGTCTTGAACTGGGAATCGGTGCGGATGATGCCGCAGACCATGCAGGCGCGTAGGTTGCGCATGTTGGCAGGGGCGAGATGTGAGGTGGCAGACATTTCGGGAGCTTCTAGGGAGTCCAAGTTGTCGTCGTCTTGGTGGTGGGCGCTCGTAGCCAACGAGGGACCGTCGGGTGCGTGGACGAAGCTATCTGGAGGGCCGGTGTCGATATTCGGAGTAGCGCTACCAATGCCCAAGTCGGCGGGGTTTTCGCGCTTGCGGGAAGGGCGAGGTGGTTTGCGGTTGACACGGCGATTTCCAACCCTTTGAGCAGGGGGAGCAGCTGGAGCAGGGCGGCGGGGACGTTGAGGACTGGAGGGAGAGGTGGGTTCAGAGGGGGGATTATTGTGGGAGGAAGCAGGGGGGTCGTCGGAGAAGCCCAAGAGACGTTCGAGGTCGGGGTTCTTGGTGGGCGGTGGAGGTGGAGGTGTACTGGTGTGAGACTGAGAGGTGGGAGCCAGCGAGGTGTGGCTGGTGGTGAGGCTGGTGAGGCTGTGGCTGTGGCGGTGGCGGTTGCTTGGCGGCTCTTTGTTGGTCTTGGTCTTGGGCTTCCGCGGGCCTTTGCCTTTGTCCTTGGTTATGTAAGTGAGGCTGTCTTGGTTGGGGGTATCGCCTCGGACGTAGGATCCGGCGCTGTTACTAACAAATCTACGGTCCTTGTCGTCTTCTTCTTCCTCCAGCTCGCTGTCGCTGCTCACAAACTTTGACTTCTTGGGCAGAGCGCGGGCAACGCCTCGCTTCTTCGGCGGGGCCATCGTCTCCGGTCTGCCAGCGGCGGAGTCACGCAGTAGTGGCACAGCGCGGGATGCCGACCGGGGCGACGGGGCGCACGGCGTGGGATGGCGGCTGTTCGCTGTTAAGTTAGACTCTGACTGGCTGGCGACGCCACTGCCACTTCGGTGACTTTCTCTCTTCTGCTACTCACCTGCACCTGGCCTTGCGCTTCCGTTTCTCCTCTGGTTGTCTCGTCTCTCGCGTGTGGAAAAGAAGAAGAAGAGAAGTTGGGTTGAGGTTGTGGGTTTTTTTCGAGCCTACAGTGCCGCTCCGTTTGTTGTTGTTGTTGTTGTTATTCCGGTAGATTCCGCCACAGGCAGTTGCGCTGCTCTGGTTCTGGTTCCCTCTGGTCCTCTCTGCGCCTGCCTCTGCCCTTTCACTCCCCTCTGTCACCTCCCGCCACACCACCCCACGACTTCCTCGCGACATCCCCCAAGACATGGGCGACGACGCCCTCGCCCAGGCGAATGCCCTCAAGCTCAAGGGAAATGAAGCCTTCAAGGCCCACGACTGGCCCGCCGCCGTCAACTTCTATACCCAGGCCATTGACAAGTACGACAAGGACCCGGCCTTCTTCACCAACCGCGCCCAAGTCCGTCACCCCCTTCACTCCTTCCACTTCCCCCGCTAATTGCCATTCCAGGCGCACATCAAACTAGAAGCATACGGCTTTGCCCTCCAGGATGCAAACAAGGCCCTCGAGCTCGATCCCGACAGCGTCAAAGTACGCACACCCCCCACCACGCTGGTCGCGTGCCCCACTCACATAGACTTTTTATAGGCCTACTACCGCCGCGCCTCAGCCAACACCGCTATCCTTCACCACAAAGATGCCCTGCGCGATTGGAGAATCGTTGTCAAGAAGGCCCCCGCCGATGCCCAGGCGAGGCTGCGCATGACAGAATGCGAAAAGATTGTCAAGCGCGATGCCTTCCTCAAGGCTATCGAGGTCGAAGAAGCCCCCTCCGCCGCTGAGGGTCTGGACCTGGACTCCATGATCGTCGATCCCTCCTACGATGGTGCAAAACTGGACAAGGACATGACCCAGGACTTCATAGACGACATGATCGACCGCTTCAAGAACGGCAAGAAGATTGCCCGGAAATACGTCTTCCAGATCATATTAGCCGTCATGGACCTCGTCAAGAACGAGCCCACCATGGTCGAAACCGCCGTCACCGAACCAGACCACACCATCACCATCTGCGGCGACACCCACGGCCAGTTCTTCGACCTCCTCAACATCTTCAAGCTTGCCGGCCCCCCCTCGCCCACAAACTCCTACCTCTTCAACGGCGACTTCGTCGACCGCGGCTCCTGGTCCACCGAGGTCGCCCTCACCCTCTACGCCTACAAGTGGTTGTACCCAACCTCCTTCTTCCTCAACCGCGGCAACCATGAGACCGACGACATGAACCGCATGTACGGCTTCGAAGGCGAGTGCCGCGCAAAGTACACCGAGCGCGTCTTCAAGCTCTTCTCCGAATCCTTCTCCGCCCTCCCTCTCGCAACCCTGGTCAACGAAAAGTTCCTCGTCCTGCACGGTGGCCTCTTCTCCGACGACAACGTCACTCTCGAGGATATCCGGAAATTGAACAGGTTCAAGCAACGTCAACCAGGCCAATCCGGCCTCATGATGGAGATGCTCTGGACAGACCCGCAAACCGCGCCTGGCCGCGGTCCCTCCAAACGCGGCGTCGGCCTCCAATTCGGTCCCGACATCACCAAGCGATTCTGCGAGAAGAACAACCTCGAAGCCATCATCCGGTCGCACGAGGTACGCATGGAGGGATACGAGGTCGAGCACGACGGCAAATGCATCACCGTCTTCTCCGCCCCCCATTATTGCGACAGCACGGGCAACAAGGGCGCCTTCATCAAGGTGGGCAGGGACAACAAGTTGGAGTTTACCAAGTTCGACGCGGTGCCGCATCCGGATATCAAGCCCATGGCTTATGCGAGCAATGGCCTTGCAGGGTTGATCTAGAGAGCTATTTACACAAGTTTGGATATAATGTCTTGGTTAACTTGTCTGGTATAGTGAGGGGGCCAAGCAACGTTCACGATAAGAGGAAGAAAAGGCGAGGGGAGGGGACATGATCTGATGCAAGATTTCAAGATGCATGGGAAGGTGTTCATGGCGTAAAGAGAGAAAGATCCACCCTTGGGGGGTTTGTATACTAATATATCAGGCTTACTGAGGTATTTGAGCCATGAGGCGCGAGAATTGGATATACAATATAGTTGTAAACGGAGTGATGGATTCCGGAACGTCGAAACATTGCATGCAAGCATGGCTTGAACATCTATACCAAACCGTTCATATACTTCCTCTATCGTCGAAAGGGAACGCTGATTACCTGAAAACCCGTGCCAGAGACAGTTACTCTCCGTAGACCTTCATCAATAACGCATGCACACTCGAAATCTCTCCATCCCGCTTCCCATCCTCCATCTTTACCTCCACACGAACCCTTACCGCCCCACGCCCTCGACCCACACGCTCCTCAACCCTCCCAACCCACTCTTCTCGCCGACCGCCTCCCCAACCGCAACACCCACAGTCGCACTCCGCACATCCGGCACCACCGCCACGCTCTCCCCCGCACTCAACCAATCCGTCTCTACATGCAACCTCTCCTCCCCTTCCCCTTGCCCCGCGCCCACCGGCCCAGCAGCAGCGGCGTCGGCATCGCTCCTACGCTCCGGGAGGATGGGCCGGATATCGATGGTGGGAAGGAGCGCGACGCCAGAGCGAACCAGCGGTACGAGGATCAAGGGGATGGAGAGACGATTGCCGTGTCCTCCCTCCTCTCCTGCCGTTTCCGCCTCTCCCTGCTTCTGCTTCTGCTTCGTCGGAAGCGAGAAGTGTCCCCTCCTCTGCCCGGCGACGAGCCACGTCTCCGGGTCCGCGAGAATCGTGTACACGAATTCTCTCTTCTCCTTCTCCTTCTTCTCTTCCTCCTCCCCATCCTTCTTCTTCTTCTGCCCCGCTCTCTCCTTCTTGGGCTTGGCGGCAGGAGCCCACAGGTCCGTGTGCTTGATGTTCAGCGTCGCCTGCAGCGGTTTGCCGGACACGGCTATCGGCATCTGCATTTGCGCGGGGGCTGTCGAGGAGGAGTCGGGGAGGGAAAGGGAGGCCGTGAAGACGATGTGTGGATGGGGAATCGAGACGGTGATGATGATGTGTCGTGGGGGATTTGGGGACGGGGGTGCCGACGGTGTTGTATCTTGCGATGAGGGCACGTGTGATGCATCCGATGACGGGAGCAGAATGGTTCTGTGTCTCTGTTCGGACGTGTTAGTAATCATTTTCAGGGGAAATGAGGAAGGAGGATCCTTCTTCGTACCTGACACCAGTCTGTCAGCCAGTCAGCCACTTCCTTCCTCACTGCCGGCGGCAAACCATCCAAACAATCTCCCCAGCCCATATCCTCGAAGAGCCCCAGGTCCACTTTCTCCAGTAGCGCAATTCGTTCCATCTGATGTGGCAGAATCCGCTGCTTCACCCGCTCCGCAAATGTTGCAGCCAGCACCCTCGACACGTTCCCGACACGGCTGTCTTTCAAGGCCGACGTAAACAACGCGGACAGTCGGTCGAGCACATCCTCGTCGAAACAGCGATAGGTCACTGACAGAGCTAGACTCCCGGTAGGAGCCGTGGCCGCCATCTTCCCGGCCTTGGTCTTTGCGCTCGCGCCCTGGGGCTTCTTGACAATCCGATACGTCACTGCCAACGGCTGCCTCGGGAACACCATGGCGGAAACTCCATCCACAGTCGTCTTCTTCGGGGCGAAGACATCATACTCTTCGGAGCCTTCGAGGCCCACGTCTAGGATCTCCAACGGCGTGTGGCTGGCGGTCTTGATGTTGAATTTCGAGAACAGCGCCTCGTTCTTGAAGTGATCGTGCACGTTGACGTCGAGCGGGAGCTCAATGGGGATCGTGAAGGAGGAATGGTACTGAAATTGGCCTTGGTCCGTCGTGTAATCAATCTCCAGCTTGATTGCCAGTTCGGGTAACATCGCCTCCAGCTCGTAGGGGATTCCAAACCTCGCCGTGGTGTCGCTGGGCATGCCTGCGATGGTAAATACGCCAGGTTTCAGACCCTTCTCCTTGATCTGCACGTCGCCATCCGTCACGGTTGTATTGGCGGTGCGGAGTCGAAGGCCTGCTGATGCAGACTTCAGTCGAATTTCGGCATCCTGGATGGCGTTCCAGCCGCTGGAGCATTGGACCTCGATGGTGCGTGGTTGGTCCATGTGGATGAAATGCGAAGAGCTGACTTTGGCATCGAAGGACTCTGGGCGGGGGTAGCACAGGATCCGATTCTTCTTTGCAATCTTCAGGGAAGTTGCCGAGACAGAGGTGATGATGCCGAGCGGAGTGGTTGCTTCGGCTTTAGAGAAGGGCTCATGTGAGAACAGTATCCTCTTTGCGCTGATGAGAATCTTGTCGACAATGTAAGGACCGGTAGTATTGACCTGCATGTGTTAGCTTTCGACTCGCTGCTAGAGATTATCGATGACCTGTACGTACATTAGAATTAAGCCATACACGGCACATGCCCCTCTTCACTTCCACAGACCCCATGCTCTCCAACCAGATATCTTTGGTTTGAGCTGGCGTCGTGCCAACCAAGTGCACTTTGGCTCGATCAACTGTTATTTCATCCTCGAGCACGTGCCTAAAGTTGAGACGAAGCTGAAAGCCATCCTTGTCTTCGTAATGGCGCACAAACGGCTCCACAGAAATGTCCTCAAAGTAGTGGTTCATGGCGACAGGTTTGTCATATGGCAGTTGATCCGAGTATTTGATTAGCTCGGTGAGAACACCCGCAGTCTCGAGCTTGTCGTCATCGAGCCAATTGTTAGACATTCCGGTGTCGTAGTCTTTCTCCGATTTGGCCCTTCTTTTGTGTGCCGCTGATTTGGTCAGTAAATCTAGCAGCGTGCGGACGTATTCATCTTTGCGGTTCAGCTTCTTGAGGCACTTTGCATACAGCCTGAGCATTGTCGCTTCCACAAGGTTCCACCTGCTCTCAGCGAAGGACGAGGCCATACGTCCAAAATACATGGCAGCAGCAGCGTAGTCGCCAACATCGTAGCGGAGTGCAGCCAGGTCCCCAAGGACGGTTTCTGCAGCTTTAACCTGACCGGCGGCCATGTAATGCTTTACTATAGTGTCGCTCAAGGCCTATTCCCACGTTAGATTGCATATCTTCAACCGGCTAAGAAGCATACCTCATAGTGTTGACGAAACTTCTCTACGGACGAGATGGCATCGACAAGAGCAGCAGCAGAGAGCCCCGTGGTTGTAAAATTATCTCTTTTCGGCTGACTTCTGGCGCTATCAGCTTCTTCAGAGTCGCCTGTGCCGTTCAAATCAACGTCACTGAGCTCTTCTTTTCCATCTTCGGGCGGCAATATCGCGGCCCATCCCACCATCCACCCCAGCGACTTCCCAATATTCTCCAAAATGCGTCGCTGCACAACATATAATTGCGCCCTTGTACCCGCTAGCTCCTGGGACCCGGTTTTGATCCCTTCCGGAGGAATGTCGTGCGCTGGGGGGACTGATCGACCATGGTGTTGTCCGTCTTCATAGACGACTTGCGCGCTTGGGGGTGGCTGAGCGTATGGTGGCTCCGCTGAAGATGAACGGCCAAAGTGTAAGGAGGAAGTCCGAGTAGGATGGATCATTGTTTTCGGTTCGGCAAAACTGAGCTTCTGCTCCCTGCTATGGTCCCCAAACGGCTGCATTTTGCCTGACGAGCCTGTAGAAACATCGTGTGAGAACTTGGAGATGGGCAGAGAGGACGTAGCCGTCTCCTCTATCACTTGTTGTAATGCTGCATAGGTCCATGACTGCACCAGATTGTCAATGAGATGCTGTGGGAACTCCGTTTCGTGGGCCTTTGCTCTTTGTAAAGTCAGCACATACTTTTCACGGTGTCGGAAATCTTACCCATTTATCAAGTCTTCTCGCAGTAGCCGCCCCGCAAATGTGATGAAATTCAGAGCGCGTGAGCTTAGCTCCGCCAACGCGAGAAGATCCTCAGAATCTTCCTTTCGGTTGGCCGACCTGCTTCCATGGGGAACGTCATTCTCAGATATTGAGCGCTGCAGATTGCTTGGTCTCGGCGGCAACTTTGCAGCTAGATCGGATCGTGCGGAGTGTGCATTCCCTAACCGCAGCAACAACGACATCTGACGTGCGAAGATGTAGCACCGAAAGTCGAATACGGAAATCTTGTTCGAGAGAATCAGGTCTCGGTAGTTCTTCTTTCTTGAATCAATAGGCCTAGCATCATGGATGTGACCCATGGGCTCCTTCCGCCCGCCGTCGTCCCTCTGTGATCGCTTGTAGATTTCTTGTACTCGCTCGAACAGGTCTTCAGTGAAAGGCAGTATCTCACCGCCTGGCCCTCCGCTCCCATCATTCGCTTGATCTCGGATGACAGAATCAAGCCCCACAGAGAGCTCGTCATACCCAAGGAGAGCATCCTCGACAAGACCAGCACTTTCAAATCCTCTCGCCAGACCTTCCTTGAGCATGAAGAAGGTACAGAAGTTCCAGCCCGGCAGGACGCGTTGCGCCTCTTTTTCTCTTATATCTTCTTCATACTGACGCACGCGTAGATCGAAAGAGAGAAGGATGAGAGATTTGAACTTGGTTATGACATCGCTCCAAGCTCGCTCCTCCTCCTGTGGACTTTCGGTGATCGTGGGCGCCGCCACGGCGGCTGTCGATGGAAGCATATGGGGAGGCACTGCATCCTTGCGCAACCGAATCTGAGCAACTCTATCAGGTGCAGATTTGGAGGAGATGTTGAAGTCGGCCCTTATCTTCTCGAGAATGGTCGTTGTACCCCGCGTCCAACGCGAAGTAGCACTTGACTTTTCTTTCTCTCCAGTGGCAGTGGTAGAAGAAGCTGAGCCACGAGGTTGGCTTGCAGCTGGGGTGTGTGGTATTACCACATGAAGAATGACCCACTCAAAAGCGTCATGATTCTCCTGTGTACTAGAGGACGAGCTGCTTTGAGAGGGGGGAGTGTGGGCCTTCACCCACTCCCTCAATTGTTTCCGAGCAGTGGCCTTGTACGTGTCTGAATCATCGCATCTCAATAGATACACTTTCAGATATGGCGTTTGTCTCAGTCCGGGGATTTGATGTCGTCTCTCTTTTGAAGGCGTTCTTAGTATCTCGCCACTTGATCCAGAGCGGTCAGCTTGAGATCCATCTTGGGGGGCCAATCCAGAGCTAGTGCCGCCAGAAATGTGCACGGAGTCCTGACTTGGGACAAGGTCCACGTGGAGCGAATCTATAGACCTTAACGGTCTGGTGGGGGATTTCCAATGTAGGTTCCGCAGCGGGAACCGTGAGGTCAGCTGTTCTTGCACCAAAGGGAAAAGGCCGGATGGGTCATGGTACTCGACTGGAATAGCAGTTAGTTTAATCCAAGTATGTGAGAGGAGCTCACACACCCGTTACTTTCGAGCTCGAGGAACCATCCATCACAGGGGGGTTTGATTGCTTTGGTTTAGAAGCATCCTCTGTGGCTTCGGGGCCTGTCGCACCATTTCCAGCTCCGCTCATCAAACACGAACGCGAAAATAAACCAAATAAACAGACAGATTCGCTTGCTTGTGCGACTGTAAACTCCGAATGTAATGTTGGTCGCGAACTGATGCACGTGGTTCAGCGAATTCGCCAAGATGTTCTCGTGAGACCTTTCTGGTTAAGGACTAGCGCGGAGGGAATCGCCTCCTTTCCAAAGTCCCCAAGGTTTCCGATTTTCCAATCCCAACACCAAGTTCACATAAAACCCGAAGCTGTAAAGAGGATTCTTTGCGAGATGTAGGTTTTACGTCGGTAACTGCAAGTCTAGAGATCCGTTCGTGCCGAGAGAACAGAGACCGGTATTGTACTGTCAATGTGAAAATTCCGATGCTTGAACTGGATGTTCATACTTCATTCCCAAGGGTTGGCTAGTGTGATAGGTCAGACCCGAGGAATCAATCACAGTCGACGGGAAGGAATGAATTGTATGTAAAGGAAGAAAGCTGTCAAGCTCACGGTATTTGTGATACGGCAGCGTCGCCGTGCTCATGTTGAAGGATAAAATTGAACTCAAGCAACAAAGATCAGTGAACCAGTACACGTGCTTTTAATATGCAGCCTGTAGAAAGGTTTGACAGCATACCACCGTTAAACATATGCGATCATGATATTTCCGTTCTGGTCTATGCCATGAGCAAAACTATCCGCTATTCGCATACACCCTCGCTCGCAAAGCGCAAGATCCACAAAACGTACACCCCATATGTGAACACTACCCATCCATATCCTAAATCATGAGGTCCTTTACAAGTACAAGGGCAAAAGTGCAAACCCCATTGCCTCCTATGTACAAACATGGCCCTCCGCTCGTTCCACAGGTCACTAGAAGAGGATAAGGGCCGACTTTTACATGTTGTTTTGATTTTGAACGTGAGCCATTACTAGGTCGTTGAGCCTACCCGGTTTGGGGGCAAATGCTCTTTTGAACACACGGTTCCGCCGTGCATGACATCCTCTTTTCTTTAGTTCTTGAGGCCGATCTTGTTGAGGAGGCTTCCACTCTGGCTGGAAGCCTTGTGCTCGTCGAAAATGTTCAACAAGCTCTTCCACACCTGTCCCGGCTCCTGGCTGGCGTCAACGCCCTTCCAGATACCCGTCTTGCGGTAGTAGTCGACAACAGGGGCGGTCTGGCTGTGATAAGTCGCCAGCCGCTTCTTCAGCGCATCAGCGTTGTCGTCAGATCGCTGAATCAAGGGCTCGCCGGTGATATCATCCTTCATGGCCTCCTTGGGCGGGTTGAAGATGCTGTGATAAGAGCGACCTGAAGCAGGGTGGACCAAACGCCCAGTGATACGCGCGACGAGGAGAGCATCGTCGATCTTGAGTTCGATGGCGTGCTGGAGCGGCTTGCGGCTTGCGGCCAGCATCTCGTCGAGCTTCTCGGCCTGAGTAACGGTTCTGGGGAAGCCGTCCAGGATGAAACTGGGCCATGGTTAGCGTTCACCTGCCATGCTGCGAATCGGCACCGCATACCCGTTCCTACACTCAGCGTTGTTATCCAGCTCGCTCTTGATCATGTTCACCACAATCTCGTCGCTGACGAGGCCGCCGGCATCCATGATCTTCTTCGCTTCGCGTCCGAGAGCAGTCTTCTTCGCGACTTGTGCGCGCAGCATGTCACCAGTGGCCTGCATTTGTCAGTAAATGCGCCCGATCGAGTTTCGCTCGCAGACTCATGGGTGGCCGAGGACGTACGAGATGGCAGACGCAGAACTTCTCCTTGATTTTGGGGGCCTGAGTTCCCTTGCCTGGAGTGCATGTCAGCAACCATCGCTCTGCAAAGATTTGAGCAGCTCACCTGCGCCGGGAGGGCCTATCAAGATCATACGGACGCCCTCTGGGGTGGTCGGAACAGCGGCGCTCGCATGACCTGGGGCAATCTTGCCCTCGAGCTCTGCAATGCGGCCTTCGAGCCGGGCAATGTGCTTCTTGAGGTCTTCGACGACCTGTTCCGCTAGGGGAGCCATTGTGTCGAGCTATGTGAGGAGAGGGGAGATGTGGGTGATGAGGAGGAGAGTTCGAACGAGAAGGAAGTTTTGCGGAGGCGCAATTGACGTTCTGGCGCGATGCAGAGGTGCAGAGCGAGCTTGTTGAAGTTGCGCAGGGAAACCATTCATGGTTCGGTTGGAGGGCCTTGGCATTACGGTGGCCGAGGTCGCAATTCCCGATGTCGTCTAATGTTCGCCGCGATCTGCGCGACGCCAGACGGGAGCGCGTGCCCGGGAAACCTTGGAATGGTCTGCTGGGAGAACGTGAAATCATCCGGCTTGGACGCTGGAAAGGCCGATCTTCTAGAGGATTTTGCGTCTGACAAAGTACGACCCCAGAATCCAGCAGCTTGCAGTACCTCACCTCCACGGCATGCTGTCCTTTACAATTCTGCACCGTTTGAGGTGACGGGACCATTTCCGCTTTTGGTACGGAGCATACGGGCCAATGAGCAGTTTCAGCCGCATATAGTCGTATGTACATACCTAGGTACCTCGAAAGTTGAAACCCCCAGTCACGGGAATCTGGACGCAGTGACATTGGCCGAGCGCCTTAGTGGAATAGCTTCAAGTGTGAAGAAGATCTGCAGGCTTAGAGACAGTGCCGTTACCACCGTGAAAATGGAAAGAAGAAACGAATGGGCGATGTACTCGTGATGTATTCGGATCGATTCCGTAAAATGTTACGCTTTCAAGTATAGAAGATATAGCCTAACTCCAAGCCATGCAGTCATGCGATCAGAAGTGATAAGGAATAAAATCCGACAACATCTCCTCAGTCTCCAAGCACACGTCAATATGCACGTATTTTCTTTCCTGATACAGGTGTCCCAATCTCAGCTTTCCGCTTTCCCAACACCGAATCCGGAGTGCTAGGCGCTGGTATGCCAGCACCCTTACTGTACTCGTCCCAGCACGTCGCATGATAGATCTTGCCGTTGACATTAACTGCATCCATCCACACAAAATCATTCGCATCGTTGTGCCATTTGAGATTGGAGTCGAACTTCTCCAGGCAAATGGGACAGGGCGCATCGCGAGCGGCGTCAGCTGGAACATGCACATACTGATCCTTCGGGTCTTTCTTCGAAGTGCCTGCAGCTACTTTCGCCGCAATCGTGGTATCTGGTGCACTCTCATCAACTTCACGATATTCGATCCATTCCTGTTGTTTGTGAGCAGGGACCAGAAGAATGACACCAAGGATAACTTACCTTCTCGCTAATATACCAGCTACGGTGAATGCCACGCTTAGTGGCATCAGGGTCCCTTACTCGGAAATGCCAGTCCATGTGACGCGCCTTCTTTTCCTTTCCCTCGGCTGTGTTCTCGAAGCGGCGCCCACAAGCGGCACAGATGTTGGGCTTTGCGCCATACAGGCTGGCTATCAAGTGGAAACGCGGTCTATGCGCGTAAGCTACTAATTGATCACAGTGAGGAACAGAACTTACTGCTTCATTGATGCGGTGGTCAACTCGACACTGCCTGCTACACCTGTCGTCCCTGAAGCTTGTCGTGTCATGGGGGTCGATGCGAGCGGTGTTGCCTGTGACAAGGCTCTTGTAGTGGCTAGCTGAGGCATTCCTTTGAGCGCATTCAATAGCCATTCCGCCGCCCCTGGGGCGGCCCCGGTAGTCGGTGGCTGTACCGGCAACTGAGGCAGTTGAGGTGCCTGCGCTGGCGGAGGAGCCGACCCGGACTTACTCATCTGCGCAAGCAACTCCGCAAGGTTATTTGTGGGAGTCGGAGCGGGAGCAGGTGCAGGTGTCGGAGTGGCGACAGGCAGAGGCACGGGCGGGAAAGGCGGCGGTGGCAGAAAGGGTGCAGCAGCTAATGGGGTGGACGACATCTGCCCTGGCGATGATACACGACGCAGGAGATCCGTGAGCGACAACGTGGGTTGAGTTGGAGTGGGAGTCTGAGCAACTGGTGGCCGAGCTTGCGCCAGAAGTTGTGCAAGGTTAATCGCACCGCTTGTTGGGGGGGACGTGGGTGGTGCTGCCTGCTGCGGAGAGGGTATAAATGGCTGAGGGTTTGCTGCAATTGGAGGAACGTAAGTCTGCACTGGTGGAGGCGGCGGGGAAAGAGCTTGGATTTGAGCGTGGATGGCTTGAAGTTGCTGGGGAGGAATGGTCTGAGTATTTAGGACCGTCTGTAAATCCATAAGAGCTTTCAACTTCTGCGCTATTGTGAGGTCCGTTGGCGTTGCTTGCCAGGCACCCCTAGTACTTTCAATAAGCTTCGCCAAATCAGCCTTCAGCGTTTCGAGATCATTTGATGAAAGTGGCGGTTGTGGTGTTGGAACTTGAGAAGGAGGTGTAGGCACTGGCTGCTGTCCATAATGGTTGGGTGGCGGAAAGTTCTGTAAGTATCGGTCAGTGATGCCTGCGTGGTAGGGTGGAAATGCAGACTTACGTGTCTCACCCGAGGATCATTTGGAGCCGCATGACGGGGCCCACCCTGTGGAGGAGTTGGAGTATTTCTCCAAGAAACGCCAGCCACAGGGTTGGAGACAGGCCGAGGAGGCAGACCATGAGGTGTTCTTTGAGCCATTGCTTGCTGTTGAACCGTCACAGTTCGAATCTTGATCAGGGCGTTTTCGATGTCACGGGTGACTTCTGGCGAGAAGACAGGGTTTGTATCCATAGATTCAGGTACAGGTTGTTTCCAAGTCTTCAAGAGGCCATCCATGGCTCTTCGGTTGGCCGGGTCCATGACCATATACGCGTCCATAAAAGTGCGATAAAGGTTACGGCCTAGGAAGACAGTATATGGAGTTCCTACATTCTTGACGATTGAATCGAGTACATAGAGTGCGGGAAGTTTCCACTCCGGCCGAGTCTGCTACTGTCAGCGAGGGTCCTGACCTCTCCCACAAGTGGTTGCGGGAGGGCGACTTACCGTTCGAATGTGATTCTCCAGTTCATGTGATATCGCTTGTGCATGCTCTGTATTCTCCTTGGCAATAATGGTTAGGTTGCTGATCTCGGGCCTGCTATTGACTTTCAAATCTTGCAACGCGTCTTTGAAGTCCGCAGCAACTTCGGCGGAGGCATTAGACATGGTGGGCAAGAACTTCTCTTCAATCGGGGCAAAGGGGCAACGAAGCTAATGTTAGAGGATGGTAAAAAGGTGCGCTTTGTGGTAGAAGTTGAGACCAAGCGCGCAGAGGATGATCCCAAAAGCAAGGAACAATATCAACTGCTTCCTCTTTCTGGCACAGAGAAGAAATGCTGTAGTTCTTCGTAACTAGCTAGATCTCGCCTGCAAGAGCAGCGAGCGGTATGCGCCCGCAACGTCCGAAACAGAGAAAGCTTGCGCTCCTCCTCCCCGCTGTATTCTACAGCCCAAATGTTCGCCTCCAGCCTTCACACCACCCTGAGGAGAAGAACACGCGACCGTAGAGGGCGGGAGGCTGACCGAGTTAACCCGCGAAGTACAGGAGGCTGTAGCGGCGAACAAAGCCGGGGATAAGTCGATTCAACGTGGCCCAAATGAGCAGACGAGGGGTTTGTCGGGGAAAGGCCAGTCGTTGAGGTGAGCGCGTTGCCTAGAAAAGTGAAAGACAAACCAGAATTATGAGATGTCGACGTGACTGTGGTGTGAAGAGGAGGAGTGAGGATGCTCCTGCCGTCAAAGCCGGAGGTTGAAGAGCGGCTGGAGATGACTAAGCCAAGCCATTGTGGCACGTGACTTTGTGGCGGTCAAGCGCCTGCCCTAGCCCTATCTAGGTAGCTGCCAAGATCCGCCCCGGTCGTGCTCTCTTTGACCGCGACAAGCTCTCCTGCACTTTTACTTTACACCCACCCCATCATTCACCCAACCACCAAATTCCGTCAGCTATGGAGGACGTCGAATTCACGCGCTCTCACTCAAATTCCCCGCTTCCCGAAGCGGGTCATGATCCTGGCGAACCGGTACGCCCCGAGATTGATGAGGAGAACTCAACCCCCAACCCTCCCATCACCGACCCATATATAGATATGGAGCTTGCGGAAGACGACGAGGACGAGAACAGAAGATTACCAGACCAGCAGGATTTGGAAGAAGCTGGCCTTTCCGATAACGAATCGGTCCTCTCCGAGGTTGACGAGGCGCAATTCGAGGACTTCGATATTGGCGACATTGCCGTGCAGGAGCGACCTGCGCAAGTCATTGATGATAGCAATATCAACTTGATTGGAGTTCACAAAAGAAAGCGTGTGGAAGGAGAGGGGGAAGCGCCCAAAAAGAAAAAGAAGAGAGCCGACAAGCCCCGAAGAAAGAAGGCCAAGGACGATGAAGCTGTCGCCGGCGATGTGACTGGCGCACGGAAAACTAGAAAATCCCGTAGGGAAGGCAAAGTCAGGGGTGCCAGTCCGGACGAGAATGCGGAAGAGAACCTTACTCCAGAAGAGGGTAAGTTGCCCAACCTTGAGGTCATCATAATGTCTTTTTTTTCTGACAAAGTTGAATAGCTCGTAAACGTGCGCTCGATCGCGCCATGGACGATGCCGTCAGGACGACGACTCGTCGACGAAAGATGGCTGGTGTTGATTTGGAAGGCATGGCGGATGAAGAGATCGCACGAATGTATGCTGAGATGGTGAAAGCCGCGCAGGCCGACAATCAGGGTCGTGAGCGTGGCGAACCAGCACGTCACAAGCTACAACTTCTCCCACGGGTCATGGCTCTTCTCAACAAACAGAATCTCAGAGACAATATCGTCGACCCCGAGTCCAATTTACTCCAAGCCATCAAGTTCTTTCTCGAACCTCTTAACGACGGCAGTCTACCGGCGTACGACATACAAAAGGAGCTTTTTGCCGCGCTGGCGAAACTTCCCATCAACAAGGACAGCCTGATCGCTTCTGGAATTGGCAAGGTCATCATATTCTATATCAAAAGCAAGCGACCGGAGCCTGCCATCAAGCGTCAGGCGGAGCGCCTGTTCACGGACTGGACGCGCCCAATTCTTCGGCGATCGGATGACTACCGCAAGAAGCAATTCAAGACAGTTGACTATGACCCAACGTATGTTCCTTTACCCCTAACCCAGAGGTATCTTACTGACTTGCTGTATAATAGGTCATCTGGAGCTCGAAATGCGAGACCTGCGGACAGCCAGGCTGCGGCTGCGCGTGCTAAAGCTCTCGAGGCGCCACGTGCATATCAACGTGCTCGTATGGAAGGCGGACCAACCACCTACACGGTTGTGCCTAAGAGTAACTTTATTGCCAATAATGAGACGGGACGACGTTCCTACGCCGGCGGCGAAGATATTCTCAAGCGAATGAAGGCACGTACTGGTCGAGGCGGACGCTGAAAAGGCTTGGCCTCGTCAATTGTACAGTATCGCTGGGGCAATGGGCGCAGCTCATTGAGGTTCGGAGTTATACACTTAGGCAAGGTCGGCTAGGTCTTCTTACATGAAATTGCTGGAGTTATCCTTTAAGGCGGAGGTGCATGGTAGGCGTTCCAGGGTTAGCGAGCAGCTTAACACAGCCGTGTTGGGCAGGCATCAGAATTTCTTTTCATTTCCGATCGACTTACTCTGCCCCGTGGTTCCAGAGCTGATAGTGTGCCAACGGCTCAGCCATCACGTTATTGTGACTGACTTGGTGGAGAATAACATTCATTCAGACATTTTCTGGGAAAGTCAAGAAGCCAGACTGTCTGACACCAAGCCTCAGTGTGCTTCTCCGCCCCGACAGAGTTTTCAAGGCTCAGCACCAAAACCTGACGTTGAAAGCGGCAGGAACCATTGCCACAGCCCCCGAAATTTGGCTCCCTCGTTAGTACTCGAAAAGTCTCTGGGACAAACGGAATCTACAGGTACCCGTTCTAACACCCACAGTCCCGCGTCCTCTAACTTTCTACGGCTTCCTTCTGGAACCACATGTTCTCCAGGCGGCGAGCCGGCCCCTTCAACCATTCCTTAGCTCCATCAACGAAGTCGCGATCACGGTTTCGGGTCTTATTATCCTTCTGTGGTTGCCTTCGACCCAACTCAGCCCCTTCGCGATATATAGCTCGTTACACATCGCTTTATGATCAAGGGCGTCTGCGGATCCTCTTTTTGTGACTGACTTTTGTGTCTTGCGGCAGATATTCTATGTCTTGTGACATTGGCAGGGTCTATTCTGCTGTCCTGAATGGTGTCCTGAACGCTTTCGGCCCGGGGAATTGGTGAGGTTGCGAAGCTCTGGTCCTAGTGCAATAGCAAAGGCCATCCGAGGATTTTATTTCGCCTGCTGAATATTCGTGGCCAGGGTGTAAAAAGTCTAAAATAACAACGACGAGCACGGGAACTGCAGAGCTAGAACATGTTCCCTCTCTGTCGTCTAACCTCTTCCGAACTTGGGTGGATGCGCGGGAGACCCTCGTCGCACACCCATGAGGACCCATAATAATAGGGAGGTCTGGCAGCTCAAAATAAGATACGGTGTTGGTTGTCCCGTTCACATTGCCGTGAGAGGCAGGAGGTTGGTTACAATTACCTAGGTAGATTCCAGGTCAAGGCGGCTGGCCCTTTCCACCCCGAATTTAGACAACGACCAGCAGCCACTCCGTCCGGCAGCTCCCACACTCCCAACCACCGCGCAGTTCTCGTCGAGCAAGCCTCGTGTTTCGTATTCGATCCCTCGGCACGCACAACAGCTCCTCGGGATGGTGCATAGGCCCCGCGGCCGCCCCCTGCACCACCTCAGCGGAGAGGGGCCCCGGCGAATATGGAGACCCTCACTGGCTTTGAAGTAATTGGTGGCCCCTATGTGCGACCTTCCCGCGATGAACAGCTGCAACAAGCTGCAACAAGAGTTGCAGCTGAGCAGGGGCAAGCGTGTCACTGCATACTGCCCCCAAACATCTTCATTCGCTACTCATTATTGAATACGAGGTGGGGTCGTGCCCTCCACTCTCTATTATGCTGCAGCGTTCATGGCCGCCTTCTCATCCTGTAAGCCTCGATTTTCCGACTGTCGTTGCGAAAGCCGATGTCCTCAACGAGGCTATCTCACGCTCAACACGCTGAGAGCACTAGTGCTGCGCAAAAGTGGTGAACAATGGCGAGACGAACCGTGCTCAGGTACGAGCTGAACCAGCAAGATCTCCCGCAAGTGTGGTATGCTGAAATCGAGCCGTAGCGCGGATCTCAAGGAACGTCATGTCAACATGATGGCATTCTCTGCCTGTATAGGCTTTGGTTTGGTATGGAGCTCCAAACTCCAATCCCATGTGACGACGAATCCATGTTGACAAGGACCTAGTTTCTACAAAGCGGGAAAATCATATACATTGCAGGACCTGGTTTAGCCATTGTCGCAATTGTCCTGGCATCCTCTGTTATGTGGTCGGTAATCGCCTGCCTAGGAGAGATGACTGCTCTGTTTCCCGTCCAAGGACCCCTTTTCGAGTTTCCCGGTCGTTTTATTGATGAAGCGGTAGGATATGCCACCGGGTGGATATCTTGGTTTGCGTGGGTCGCCATCTTAGCCGCAGAAGTTTTGGCTGTTGCGCAACTATGGAAATTCCGGTTCGATGAGCAGTATCTGAGAGATGTGGGCTATCCTGACAAGGAGCTGGGCTGGAGTACAGAAGGATACAGTCCAGCTGTTTGGGTCTTCCTTTTTTTGCTTCTCATCGGACTCGTCAATCTGCTTCCCGTGCGCCAATACGGTCAGATTGAGTACATTTTTGGCGTCTTGAAGATCCTGTTCATCTCCGGACTCATCGTGTTCAACGTTATCCTCTCTGCGATCCAGAAAGTACCCCATGGAAATCACTTTTGGACGTGGAATAAACCATACGGCTTTTCATCAGAGAGCTTGGTAGTCCACCCTTCCCACGACGTGGATCCCGGGGTGGTCTTAAGGGGCGAGCAAGGCCGATTCCTGGCTCTCTGGACTGCAACAGCTTCAGCGCTTTTCTCCTTTGTCGGCTTCGAGACCATTGCTATCACCGCAGCTGAGAACAAGGACCTTGAGAAGCACGAGACGATCAAACTCGCTACCAAAAAGTTGACGCTGCGAATCACAATTCTCTACGTGTTAGGAACTTTTGTGGGAGGTCTAAACGTTCCGTACAATGATCCCAACCTTGTTAACATCCAAATAAACAGCATCCGTGCTGGGCACAATAGTATCTTTGTGCTCGCGGCTGTGCGGAATCACTTGCGGACCTGGCCGAGTTTGTTCAACGGGTTCTTCATCTTCTCAGCGGCCACATCAGGCATCAACAGCCTGTACAATTCGAGCCGTTTACTTCATGCTTTGGCAAGCATACCAGAAGCGTGGCCCTTGTGGGCGCAGAATTTTAGGAGACGCTTGGAGCGGACCACCTCACGCGGCGTACCTTTAGGCACTGTGACGGCGAGCTGGGCTGTCGGGCTTATTGCCTTTCTGGCTGTGAAGCCGTTTCCCTCGGTGGTTCTCGGTCGAATCACAAACAATGCCGTCGTATCAGAGTTGATCGCATACGCTGTCATCTGCCTCTCTTATATTCAGTTCTATCATCGGATCAAGGCAGCGGCCGAGGACCATACACTGGAAAATCGATCCGCCTTCAACCGTGACGATAAGCAATACCCTTACCGAACTCATGGACAATTATTCCGAGCGTACTACGGGTTTCTGTTTTGTCTGCTCCTGATCGTTTTCAACAATTGGCGGGCTTGTGTGACGCCCTTCTCGACAGCCGACTTCCTGGCATCATACGTCGGTGTAAGTGAAGGGACTTCCTTAGGCAGCAGATAACGTTTTGCTGACAGAACATCAGATTCCTGCGTTTTTTGCCCTTGTTGCGGCCTACCATGTGAAGTCAGATGGTTGGAACCCGCTCAAATGGAGACGGAATGCATCTATGCAAATCCATCGACCTCCACCCAAGGTCGTAGTTCCTGGGCGTCGTCGAGGCCACCTAGTGTATCCTAATCCTAAAGAGCCGATCTGGAACGAGGAGAATTTCAAAGCACTAGTGGCTTTCATATGGGGCTGGATGAAGTAGATCAGTCGCACTTATCGTTTCGTTCTGTTGGTATACCCGCTGTTCTTTGGCAGCAGAATCTTTTCTGGGACTATAGTGTCTCCTCGCTACGCTGAATTTGAAAGCATGAACTGGGCTCCATGTAACTTCTCCTGGTGGCGATATCATTCCACACCGACTCCCGTCTCAGACAAACGAGATATCGATGCCAGTTTTAAGATCGGAAAATGTCCCTTTTTGCAGTGTAAACAGGCGTCAGCCACATTCGACGATCATATGCAGAACTGCTACATATTAATTCGGGAAACACAGGGGTTGGACTCAAATAGACCCATTATGTGGTCTCCAATTTGATTGTAATATACCGGCGGGTAGCCTCCTGGCACCTGGAACGCAGCACTCGCACGTGACTCCCTTACTCCTCTCTCCCTTTTCCTGCTGCAACCTTGCGATGATGCGGGCCAGTGCTGCACGTCGTTGACCGGTATGCTCTAATTATACGCTTGGGTTTCGGCAGTGCCGGGGCACCTGTTTGCTCTCCGGTTGGGACCCGCGATATGGGTCGGGAAAGCGCAGTGCAATACATAATTGGCAGACCAGGGGGGGATCGCTTGTGGTCGATTGAGGTCAGGCCGGGATTTCTCAGGCCAACCACGGTGAATTGGGTGCGTCTTCTTGCCCTACCCTCCCTCCTGTAGCAGTGTTGCAGCCAAGACTAGTGTCAGTCCGCTGGCGATGACCAACACCTGCCTTGTGCACGCCCTCAGGCAGCGGTTAGCTGTGCCATCGTAAACTGCGAGAAAACCGTCATGCATCCTGCTCAATATCCACTTCAACTTATCGAAGCCACGCCGTTTATCAGGGTTCCAGGTCTCATCGTATAATTCGCTCTTTTCCGATTTGGAGGGCTGCCCCGCGGCTATGTCCTCCCTCCATCCTCACCACAGGAAACTCGCGGAAGTTTGGACGTCGCTCCAAGGACGGCACGACATTGCAGGCATTTTGCGTGAAATTATCGGCCAACAGTCTATCGATTCGGCCCTTAGCGACAATGATTCCAGTGGTTCAGAAACTTCCATAGAGGCTGTCATTTGGATCAAGACCATTTTCGACTTACAACGCTGTTACCTCACCGGGATTGCGAACGGTACGGCCGAATGTCCGCCATATGTGCTATCATATCTACTACCGTCCGAGCTTCTTCTATCTTCGATTTTGTATCTTGTCAATCTCAAAACGCGACTTTTCCCGAGTCAAACTACTCTTATTACCAAGGAATTTACACGGCCTAGACAGATCCTTGCGCAAACAATACTATCAGGCTTGCGGCTCTTGCTGTTGAAGAAAGAGCATGTGGCGCCGCATGATAAGCGTCGACTTCAAAAATCAATCAATTCCGCCTGGCAGAACGATCGACTTCATGGCGTTGAGCTTTTCATTGTCTCAGATTTATTTGCGCAAATCCTCGACTCTTTGGCGACAGCGCCCCAAAGAGCACCGCATGCTGAGCTCGAGAACCCTTACATCAATGAATGGCAAAATGCTAGACTGCCTACATTCGCTGCGGGCCTTGTAGGTATGCCCTCGCCGTATTGCAGCCACCACTGACCAAAATAGTATCCCCTGGACATCCGGCCTGAGACATTTGTGACGCCTCTCATTCATGGGACCATGGAGGAGGACTGGATCGATGCGTACTGGGTGCTATTTGACTGCCTTTGGGCAGCTGAATGTGCAGTCGTACAGCGTCTAGTTGATATCCATCGGCAAAGTGGCGTGCTCGGATTCAATCACCAAGATGCGGATACGGATGAAGCCTTGGAGCATCTATATCACACCCGTACAAGTCTCATCATTTCAATATTCCACATTACAGGCCCAATGACACCTTCGCCGGCATTACTAGAGTCTCTTGCGCTCACTTTGCTGGATTGGAACGAAGACATAGATAGCTTCCTATCACGACAAGACTCCCTTATGGTGAGCCCAATTCCCAACCTCGCTGCTTGAGACTAACAGACGTTCAGCAACAACGGTCATCCAGTCGGCCAATAGCTGCTCGAACACCTAGTTACGGTAGACATCTCAAGGAATTCAGTCCTTATCATGAATCAGGCTTGACAAATTTCGCGGTCTGGCTGTGCTCTTGCAAACCCAGCCATGAGCAATTTACTGTCCGAAAACCGGGTATCCTGCCGGATGATGTTGAGGAGTTGGTGAAGGATTGGATCACTCGAATGACCGCCACCAGCGGCGATACACTCAGTAGGGAGCTGGAAGGCCCGACACTGCCGGCCTATGTTGTGGACTGCCCAAAATTGCACGTGGTTCCCAAGAAACATCTGGAGAATAAACTGAGATGGTGTGACAAATGGGCTTACGAGGTAACTACCCCTACAAAAACTGACTCCCGCACGCTAACGATAGGAAGAGCATCCAAGACAACTCTCCTATAGTCAATTGGAAAGAAGGTAAGCTTGTGTTTCTTTTCCTAATGAGGATACTTTTTTGATGGATAATGCCATTGAACTCTATTATTCCTTAACCACTGAAATCTCTGTTCGGCAAAGCTCAACGTATCTACAATACAATCCAGCAGCTGTAGATGTCAGTTATGTCTCTAGAAGGAGAACCTGCTAACACTGGACAGGGGTACATTGCCCTAGCTGTATATCCGGCGAGAAAATCAAATTTGCTCGATTGATAGAGCCATTCCAGCATTTAGCGGCTGCTCTGGAGAATTTCCACTCCGATGCACAGAGTCTCAGTCAGTACTCCATAGGAGACTCCGGCTCGTACGATGCTGCGTCTGTTTCTTTCAACTCTGCTCCGTCAGAAGCCGGCAGTGCCGGTATAAGTATGCCTTCGCGGTCAACAGCACCAATGAGTCTTCCATCGCACGGTTCGCGTCCTAGTGGAGAGGGAGACACACCTGCACAACTATCTGGACAGCCGCCAGGCTACTCTGAATCACCAATTAGTCCCGCCTCTCCCAGCATGATTCATCGAGCACACTCTCAGGGATCTTCTTTTCTGGAGGGCCCGATAAGCCCGCTCGGCGAGTCTTTGAACGTACCAATACCGTTGGCTTCGCGGCTATCAGTGGATCTTCCTATCCCGGTACGAACTCCTTCCATTTCCGACAGTCTCCCAAGCAACAAACCTGCCTCCGCCCCATCAGAAATGTCCAGTGTCAGATTGGACACGCCCTCCTCTGAATCCGTACGGAGTGGGCCTAGTGCAACGAAACTGAAACCGTCGAGCCGTACGTTCAGGATAGCAAATTCAATTCGTCGAAAACATACCACGAAAGAGAAAGAAACATATGCCTTACCTAAGGATCCAGCATTCGCATTCTCCTCTTCGGGACACTCTCTACTTCTCTGGGGAAAATGGGGAAGTTACATCGTCCGCTTCGACATACCCGGTAACGATACTTCCGCCATCCAGGGTTGCAGATACGATATATCTGACATCGAAGCTGCCGCGGCCGGTAATCATAAGTGCGCCGTAATAACAGCCAGTGGAAGGGAACACATGACTCACCACCTGACCGTCTACGACGGAATGAAGCTGTCTTCGGCATATAAAGTTGACCTCGAATTCCAAGGGCATACGAAGAACATCTGCCTCGCTGTGTCTCGCAATGACAAGTACGCAGTAGTATCCATCAATGACTATATCGAGATATTCCGCCTAGAGGATGACGGGATCAAAGTCGTTCCGTTCCATCACCAGATCCACGTCTACGAGATGAGAGGGGGTACTTCGCACCGCCGGACCATTCCCATCGGGAGAACGACCAGTCAAGATTCCATGACCGAGCCACACCGTACTGAAACAGGCTGGTTCGGCGCACAGCACAAAGGGCTCAGCTCGAAAGAAGCTGCCGAGGAGCAGATGCGTCAATCGGCTATTATATCGCGCAAATTGTACTTCTCACCCGATAGTACACGTCTTGCCGTAGCTACCCAACTCGGGGACCACTGCGTCTATGTTGACGTCTGGGACTGCACCCGGGAGCCAGTCAGTACTATATCCGAACACTCCCGCTCGTTCAATATGCCCCCCTGGACGCTCAACGACGGCGACTTGACGTCCGTGTTCTACGATTCGCAACGCAGATGTGCACTAGTTACGGCATTCCTAGGAAAAGAATACCCTATGTTGGTACCGTTTCCTGGATATGATACTCTTCAAAACGAAACATATAGCACCAAGGTTGTGCATGCTGCACAATCCCCTTCGGGTGCGTCTCTGGTTATCGCAAACGCAATGACCGAAGTCATACAATTCGAATATACCGTCAAGTCCACGCTATCTCCTCGAAAACTGAAGCGATCTGTATCCAAGATGCCTCATGGTGTTTTCAAACCTGGTGGGATCGCATTGGCTATGCCTTTGGAGAACGTTTTGCAGTGCTTTTGGATAAAGGACGGGAAGTGTATGCTTAGGACGATCAGACTCGGTGATGGCGAGGGATACAGGGAAGTGGACCTGAGAAGTAATTTCGAAAGGTTGATGGGGTTGAGAAGGAATCCAGTTATCGCAAGGGCTCCAAGTCTGATGATTCCCGAGATGGAGGGGAGTTGAAGTGTTTGGAAGACAAGGAGTCGGGAGAATGGGAAACTATGGGAAACATACACGCAGGGAATTTGTAAAAGAAGACGTCACGCTCATAATAGAGGGTTGTCTTGTGGATGCTTTCAGGAATGCGCTCGATACCATGACACTCTCCTATTCCTATTTTTGATTCGTTTGGACCCATAATAGTAGTTGAATTTAAAGATTTTCTACTGCTTCACTTCAGCGTCTCATCATTGTGCATGCAGACGGGGACCTGAATGGCTGCCAGGTTCGTCTGAATAAACTCAAACAAATATTGTACGTATTTCACCCTACAAATTTTGATGTAGAGGAGGGACATATATTTGCTATAGATGAAGTGCTTAATTCACCTTCATGGATATCGTGGTTGCGTCCCGTCTGTGGACCGTCAATATAACATCAAATGGAGATAGTGATTTGATTTCACCAGGAAGCCTTTGCCGCCACTTCAACACAAGTGATCCACAATATTCAAAGTATTCCATAAGTACGATTACAATCATTTCATTACCCAAAGGATCCCCTAAAGCACGTGACTTGTATCGGGAAAACTCCACTCCGACCTAAACCTTAGTTCGCCGCAACTTTACATCAACAAGCAGCAATCGCCGAACCTTTGCAGCACTCGTCTTACAACACCCTTTATATCCAAACCTTCAACTTTCAAATACACAATGTTCGGCGGTAAGACTGACCTCAAGAGAATTCCAGTATAGCGCATCGAAACAGAGAACTGACGCCTCCACAGCACCACCCCAGCCTACCACCGCCGAGCTCCGCGAAGCCGAAGAGCGCACTGCTATGGAGATCAAGGGCACCGCCGTCGCGTGCGTGCTGCTGTATCTATGTATGGATCCTGAATCACCAATTCTCTCTTGCTTTCGGGGAGGTGCCATGATGATCAGATCGCTGACGCGGACGCAACAGCTCCTTTCCTGATCGACTATGCGCGCAAACTCGTTTAGACGATTCCTTTCTGCGCGGATTGCAAAACGACGATGCGGAATTGCTTACGGGTCCTATTTCCTCACATGGGCGGCGTTTTCCAAGAGTGACGAATAATATCAATATTGTAACATTAGAGGCCTTGCGCCGTGGTATGCTGGGATGTAGGAATACAATTGTGTAAAGTTCTATACGAGGATGGGGCCTCCGGATGCAAAGCGAATATCGGTGGCGTAATCAGGAGATATGATGTCAGGGGAGGCGATGTCTATCCAGCAATGAAGACGTTCACATGGCGGTAGAATGGATTGTATAAATTACCGCCTCATTCACCACTTCTACTCCAAGCCATGCGAATCGACCCAACGGAGTGCAGAATACTGCCCGTCAATGCCATAAACATGCGACTGTGCAAGAAAAACGGGACCGGTATCACGAGACAAAGTGCTCCAGGTAGCCAACATGCAAAATGCGCTTTTGTTCCACCTCACCTGGCAGATCTTGCCTGAGGTTTTCGCTCGTTCTCCCACTCCTCGTATTCCTGTTTGGTATCGTCGACCCACTTCTTCAAGTGCTCCAGCTGCTTGTCGTAGTCTTTCAGAAGCTGCAAATGGTTAACATTACGTTCCACGAAGATGGCAGCGACGAGATCACTCACCTTATCGATGTTCTTCTGGTCCTCCTCTGACAACACAGCTCCATCTTGCTGACCCTCCAAAGCCTTGCCCAGCTTGTCCGTCTCCTCCTGCAATATCCTTGCACGTTCTCGGACACCGGACATCCTTGCCCAAATCTCTTCCTGACGACCAGACAGCACCGGATCAAAAGTCCGCTTCTCCAACTCCTGCAGTTTCTTTTTCAACTCCTCTTCCGTCTGATCCATGGCATAGCCTCGATTTCGCAGAATCTGAACCTTGGCAGCAAGGGCCAGTGTCCGCTGCGTGAAAACGATATGCTTCCGCCTGGCTTCCGCTATCCTCGACGCAATCTCCAGCTCATGACTGCTCTTTAATGCCTCAAGAGCTGTATTGATCTGATGTAGACGTGTCTGAAGGCCGGTAATAATGAAGTTCTGTATTTTGATGCGTTCAGCGACCTGCTCGAAACCACGATAAAGGACGGGGATCACGCTCTCGCTTGGCTTCTTTGAGAGGGCCTGCTCCCACTCATTCGGATCCTCATAGTCTTGTGGCGCGTAGAAAGGTACTTCTTCGGGTTTGACCTTGTTGTAGAAATAGTATCGAAAGGCGCACTCCCGCTCGGTCGGCGTCCACTTTTTCTCGAGGGTGATCATCTGGTCCATGACTGACTTCTCTCCTAGGTGACGAGTTAGACATGGTTTTGCCAGGACATAATAGCACACTTACTCTGCCCGCCTACCAACGTGCTGGCGAATTGGGATGTAGCAGTTTGCCGTAACTGAGGCAACCCTTGCTGAGATTGTTGAAGCTGTTGTGCTGCTAGCGGGGGAAGTGAAGGTGCAGGTTGTAGTGTTGCACCGAAGAAGCTGCTCCCCAACGGTTGTTGTTGTTGCTGCTGCTGCTGCTGCTGCTGCTGCTGCTGCTGCTGTTGGGTGGTTCCGAATAGTGTCGATGTACCTGGAGCGGGACCGCCGAAAAGAGAGCTCTGGGCTGGTTGGGATTGAGATGTACCGAAGAGGCCACCGGAAGGTTGGGACTGCTGAGTCTGTGAGGCACCAAATAGGCCGCCAGTAGCAGGCTTGGGAGCTCCGAATAGAGAAGAGGTCTGTTGTTGGGGCTGATTCTGTTGCTGATTCTGTGCGAATAATCCTGTCGACGGCGCCGAAGTGCTTCCAAACAAAGTCCCGGTTCTCCTCTCAGTCGTCCCACCAGCTCCAGAAGCACCGCCGAGATTGCCAAATAATGACATCTTGGAAATGTTGTTGTCTCGGTGATCGGGCGCACTGTTGGGCTGATGCGCGTGTCCAAAAACGCGTTTAGCTGCAAATTGGCCTTCCTCAAGATAGGGCGATCCGTGGCAACCGTGGAAATGGATCGGGAACCAACGGTGAATTGCGCACGCGGCGAGATGGGTTGTGCTGGAGCTTGTCGACAAAGACAACAAAAGCTGTCGGTGCAACCAGTTGAGGCTGGGCTGGGCGGAACGACGGACCCCCGGGGCTTGGCACGCTGGGACCTTCCTCCAACTTCACGTCCTCATCAACGTCTATGCTGCTGCCCGCTCCAGAGCTCCCAAATCCCCGCGCCGCCGCCATTGGCCCTGTTCCTTCAAGATGTCTGCACGTCAGCCTCGGTCTGTACCTCTGACGGGAGTTTCGTGGGCCGGTTCAAGCTAACGAGGCACAGTTTCACTTCGCAGGTCCTCATCGATACCACCCCTCTCCCGGATGACATCCCCAAGGTCCAGGAGCTAGGCGCAAGCTCTGCGCCCCTTCTCAGTGCTTCATTTTTCATTGGGGCACGATGCAAGGCGTACAACGACGACTATATGATGTGCAAGACGGAGGCCAACGGCCGGGGCGAGTTCGACTGCATGAAGGAGGGCCGTAAAGTCACACGATGCGCTGCGAGCGTGTACGGTTTCTCCAGGACATTGGCGGAGCGGCATGCTAACGTTGGTGTAGCATCAAAGACCTCAATGAGCACTGCTTGGCGGAATTCCGCAGCCACTGGCAATGTCTGGAGAACCACAACCAGCAGCTCTGGAACTGCAGGCCAGCCGAGCGGCAACTCAACAAGTGCGTGTTTGATAAGCTGGTAGGTTATGTGGCCCCATATTAAACTATCCATCGCAACTGACCACGATAGAAACTCGAGAAGGTGATACCAGATACGCCCAAGGGCGAGGAGCCGGTCCATCTACGGAAGCGCCAGATCTTCCAGGCCTCTTGAACTTTGTATATTAGGAAGAGAAATCATGATTTAGTTTCCAATTCAAGCAGCGGTCGTGACTGCTCGCCGTACTCTTTATCGAAAATAGCTCTACTCAATCGCCTCATGACAGCGCAGTTTCACACCAAAGAGATTGAAGGAAGAACCGAACCGAATGCTTCAAGAACAATCATGAACCGTTTCTTTCGGAAGAGTCAAAAAGGCAATTTGGTCTGCCAGGAGCACTTCCAAGGAGGATTCGTTGCTAGAACCGTTTAAGGGGACATCGCCTTAAAACATGGAAAATGATGTCCGACACGAATTCTTCTCGGGGAGAATCTTGCCTAGGAACAGTATATGCGGCCTGGGCTCGCCGTTCCCCTAGCGACTACCCAGGAGATGTTGGAAGTCAGTCCAGAATACCTATCAAGGAAAATCAATGCAAGCGGCCCATCTAAACGCCACATGAACGCCTCGCACGTCAAAGTATTCCGCGTAATCTAGAGATCCGTTGGCAGGCCATGCTCTTCTTTAATTTGCAGAATCCAACGGAATGCGCCCAACAACGCCGGACCAGTTTCTAAGCGAGGATGGGTGAATATCAGTTACACTCTCCAGGGCCGCACTCCGAAATCCACTTCCAGGGTTCAACTCCGAATCCATGCTGAATGGACCGATTTGCATTCATAGTTCATTCGGGCCGCCCATTTCCGCTGACGGCGTTGGGATTGATGACAGATGAAGAGACATGTGCTTCGCGCTTTCGGTTAACCTCGCGGCTTCGCCTGCAATCAAGGCTACGGTATGTAGAGGTTGTTCCAGCAACTCTGCCGCCGCGTTTTTCTGAATATGGCTGGGACTTTTACTGCTCGGCCTTGCCAGTGCCAGAGCACAGCTTGTCGATATGAAGATGGCGGTTATGAATCTCATGTCGATGACAGGAATGGAAGCGAGCCTGGGAACTGGAAAAGAAGGCTCCAAAGTTCCGCGGTTCGCTGGATTCCAATTCAGTTACTGTTGACTGTGGTCGCTGTACGCAGTCTTTTCGTTGGTCTCAAGGAGGTCAACGTTGTGGTTGTGATGTCGTTCGATCTGGCCGAGGGTTGGTTAATGATATTTAAAAGACCAGAACGGGCCGGATGCGCCCTATATACTGATAATTGCAACTCTCACCCAACGCGACCCCATTTTACCTTAAGGCCATTCCATCTAACGTACGTTCTCGCTAGTGGCGTGTGATTGGCTGTGATTGGTCGTGCACGTTCCCGGCCAGATCGTTGCTAGAATTTGTTAGATGCAGAAATCGCGCCAGTTCTTGGCGCCAGTCGGGTAAATTCCCCCCCGCCACCCATTTTAGTATGG
>JAFHBW010000265.1:0-35986 GCA_019022765.1 Westerdykella sp. P71 | reverse complement strand
CCCCGCCCCCGCCCCCCCCGCCCCCCGGCCCCCCCGCCCCCGCCCCGCCAGCCGATGCGGGATATCGATGTGGGATGTCACTCTCTCAACATCGAACATCCTCCACCCCTCTCAGCCTTGCGACATGCGGCCTCGGCCGCGGGATTACATAGAAGTGACTACGCGTACATGGCGACATGCAGGCGACTACTACTTGCTTTTTTGTACTGTGCCGCACCTTTGGGACTGCCGAATTAAGTACATGATTCCTGGTTCGAGGTGGATGGGGATGGGTGCTGTAGATCGGATAAGATAACGTGCCTGGTATGTTTCGTTTTTTCGTGTTTTGCCTTCGCGTATCTGCTTCCGTATCTTTTTTATCTTCTCCTGCAGACCGTTCGGATTTGGGGCCTGAGAGGATGATGAGCCCGTCGACTACGGGGCCTAACGTGACAGGTCGGTTAGCCGCTGAGCTTGTTCCTGCTTATATTGGTGGCCGTCCTTGTCCAGAATAGTGCCTTGCTGCATGCGGCGCCCTGCTTCGCTGTAACTGCATATTCGTTTTTTTGGGAGTATTGCTGGGCCGCAGGCCATTTGTTTCAATAATGTCCGAGGGCTATCAATCCTGTCATGCATGACAGCGTAACGAAGATTTGGTCTGGGAAACTTCGACAACGGAAGGATCCTGCATACCAATGGCAACAAGTTCATCACGATTCGGCCAATTGCAACCTGAAGCAAGCAAGAGGCGACAACAATGTAGCTCTCCCGCAGTCTCCGCTAGGAAACTATGAGGTTGAAGGAACGGTGGAAGAATCTACAAAGATCTTGAAAGATCATACACCACTCCGATACCCGCTGGGCCGCGAAGCGCAATAGAACTTCCAGCCATTATCTCGACACGAGATGCCGCATTTGACGGTCCCCTACGTAACAAGAAAGCGGCCATCATCGTGGAGAGTCATCAAGACCCGGACAGGCATTGGCTACCTACTGTACTCCGACAATTCGGATTCCCGTTGCGGCCACCTCCGAATCCCGCCGGAGATGTCCTCGACTCTCTCTCTGAACCATCCATTTGAATGAAAAACCAATGAACCATCATTCCGCTGCAAGATAATACCCGCCGCCCTCTCCTCTCTGCAACCGCGTAAACCAAACTCTGCGTATTGCTCTGCGGCACAAACGGCACCACACTCGCATCCACGACCCTCAACCCCCTGATCCCATAAACCCTCAACTCCTCATCCACCACCCCTCCCCTCTCCCTCGGACACATACTACACGTCCCCACGGAGTGCCAATTGGAGCCCGAAGCCGCTTTCAGGTAGTCCTCCGCAGCGGCGAGATTCCCCGTTTTCTATCCTGCGTCGGAGTAGGGAGGAGTTGGCGCACGAGCTCGAGCCTTGTTTGGGGGACTTGGTGTGCCATTTATCAAATTGTCTGCTAGTGTGACTCGCACCTAAGTGCGATCGCTGATGACAACTCCCGCGCCGTTCATTGCTCCATGAGAAGCCGCCTGGTCCGCACACAGCAAGCATGCCAATGCAGACCTGGTTTCATGGTAACCTGGTTTGTATAAATACCGAGATGTTCAGCCTTGGAGTGTCAGAAACTCTGTCCGATTTACTCCGTAGTTTGAGCCACCTTCGTCTATTGGTAGAGAACATAGATGCGCAAAGAGTGCAGTCTGCGAGATCCGCAAGCTCGTAGAGAAATTTCCTGGCAGATACCAAGGTCAATGATGAACAGAGCTCGTTGTGACATGTTGTAACCATAATCTGATGAGTCTTCACCCTTTCTCAACATGAATGCTACTCCTCCACTTATGATTTGAGTTACCTTACTGGTGTTGGCTCTTTCGGCCATCGGACTGCTTATTACGCTTGGTTGATGGCGCCTTTGTCTCCACTGTATGCCGTAGCGGAACTCAACATAGTACAGCATAATCGAAATGTAGCAGCGAAGCTATCGAAGCTTAGACAAGTTACAACGACGACGAAACAACAGCAGCAGCAACGCAAAGTCCATTGGAATGTCAAGCAAATTAGCGCGAGTGACATGCACAATAAAAATAATAATAGGATTCGAACGAAGTTGAAGAAAAAAAGCCGCCGAACCCCCGCCAGGCGAAGAAAATTAAACAACACTGCTTGCCCAAAACCAAGCGGGAAAACACCAGGCCGCTTGCTCATGCTCATGCCAAACTCAGCAAACTCAAACCAATGCCAATGACAATGCCACTTGTCAAGCCAATCAATAAACCGCTCAGAAACAAGTCCAGAAACCAAGAGAACAAACACACAAACAGACGCGCTGAACGCAAGCAGATCATGAAAACAGCCAATCTAGTACCCTCCTAACCCTCTCCCGGAGCTTCATTTCCCATCTACCCGGCGGCAAGTCCTCGTCATCGCTGCTGTAATAGCTGTAGCGTTCGCCTTTTTTCTCACGAGAAGCGGAATCGTACTACGAAGAAGCGTCCCGCACTTTGACCCGTTGCAATCGTCGCCGTTGGGGATGGTCGTACTCGCGGGTCGCATCGCCTCGGAGTCCCAATCCCGGCTTGCCTACCTTCTCAGACCTATTGACCCACCGTGAGCAACAGGTCTGAAAGAAGCTATGCATGTTGCGTATATCAAATCACCTTCCCGCCTCAATCATCCTCGGCCGGTCTCGGTCCCTATCCCGACCCCGACGCCCAACGTCGTCATCGTCGGTATCATCGTAGTCGCCTCGGCGGTCCCGATCCTCATCATCACGGTGGCTGCGATGGCGGCGACTCTCGCGATCCCGACGTTCCTGGCGGTCAATCTCCTCTTCTACATCTTTGTCAGCAACGAATCTTCTACATAGAAAAGGTAATCACGCACCTCTAGCCTCGCGAATCTCCTTGGTGCGATCCGCCAGCTTCTGGATCTCCTGCTTTGTCAGGACGCGAAGAACAATCACGCAATCCATGCGCTCCTCGAACCGCTCCTTGGCCTCCTCAAGGGCTTCGGGGTTGACGAGCCTGCGATCTATCTTTGTCCAGCGTGCCCCAACTGGAATGTCCTTGCCCTTCAACGCGCTCTTATGAGGAGCGACACCTTCACGGATGGGATCAGGATCCTCAGGGAACTTCTCGGTCGGCTTGCGAAGAATGCCCTTGGGTTGAGGTTGAGGGTCCTTGGGAGGCGCAACGATCTGCACACTTTTGCTAGGCTGGTGCTCCGCATCTTGCGGATTGAGGGATTCAGGCTCCGCCACAAAGTCCTTGTTCAAGACGCTACCAGACCGCTCGTCGTGACGGGATCGGGTAGCTTCCTGTGGCGGAGAGCCGCGCGATCCGGCATTGGGATCTCGGGACTGTTCTCTTTCCTCTCGGCGTATGCGCCTCTCCTTGTCTCTATCAGCTCCGGATTCGCGACCGCCGCGGCCGCTACGTTCGGCCTCGAGTTGAATTCGGCGACGGTATTCTTCGTCGGGGTCAAGAGCCACATCCTTGGATTCCCTTCGTCGCTCACTCTCACGCGCGGCATCCCTATCTACATAGTTACGGGCACGACCTTCGCCACCGGCGTCGGATGAGGGTGATCCGCGAGTTCTTCGAGCTTTGTCGTCCTCATCTGAACGGCGTTCTCGGGGCTTGTGTGCACCTTCTTCGTCGTCGTAACGACGTTCTCTTGTTCCCCGGTTAGGATCCTGAGTCGAAGCATAGGCAGCTGCAGCCAGCGGCAGACGTTCCTCTTCCCGTCGTTCGCGTCTAGGCTCCTGCTCTCTGGTATCCCGTCGCTCCTCAGGCTTGTCGGCCCTATCACGACGGTCTCGCTCATCCCACTCTTTCCGCTTCTCGCGCTCCCTTTCGCGCTCTCTCTCCGCCTCTCGGTCACGCTCTCGCGACTTTAGTACTTCTGCGGCCCCGTACGTAACAGCGGCAGCGCCAGCAGCAGCGGTAGGGGCGCTGACGGGAATATGACCACGGTCGTCAGGCTCCCTTTCTCGTCGTTCCCGGTCGCGGTCACGATCACGTTCGCGAGGCCGCTCATCATAGGTTGAAGGGGCGTCGCGCTCTCGGGGAACGCGAGGCTCCGGCATGCGAGCCTCAGCCTTATCCGCAGAATGATAGCGTCCGCTATGGTTATCTGGCGGGAGTCGTCTTGCGGGTTCCACCTCTTGAGCACTCCACACAGGCTGACGATCCAGGGAGTGATGATCTTGAGCAAGACTTGGAAGCCCAGGGGCAATTCCAAAACCACGAGATGCAACATCTCGATCTTCGAACCGATCACTTGGCACTCTCCTGCTTTCCACATCTCTGTCCCGGCGACTGTACTCGTCTTCGTAGGTGTCCCGCCGTTGCTCTCTGGGTTCCTGATGTACTGCTGGGGCTTTGTGCCTCGTCGACGAGGACCTACCTAAGCTCGTCTCCGGATATGGGTCATACTTGGGAACCTCCCGGGACCTGTCGATGGAAGAGGATCTGTAGTGGTGATCGCGATGCGCGGGGGCATTGATCTTGTCGAAGCCGCGAGTAGACGGAGGCGGACCAAGCTCACGAGTAGATGTACGCGGGCCTCTGTCCAAAGTCATACTGGTTGGACGGGACCGTTCGGTGCTTGCAGCACGAGGACGCCTCCAGACAGGCTCGGTATCACGATACATGCTTGCAGGGTCCGTGTAGGAATATCCATCATCATCAACATCCTTTGATCGGCCGGAAGGTTTGTCATAGTAGTAGGGTTTTCCGCCGCTTGTTATGCTGTAGCCACGAGGCTCATGGTCACGGCGACGAGGCTCGACAATCTCCCGATCTGCAATCAGCTCGGCCTTCCGGCTATTGTCATCTATGCTGTAGATTCGACTGTGATGTTTCGGCGGCGCATGGGTGATGATCGGATCGGGTCTGCCATCAAATGACCGTGAAAGGTAGCCCGTGGGCGGCTCATGAAGAGAATGGTGGTGACGATGTCCTCCCGACACGTGGATGGGCAGGGTCTTGGGTGCCAATTCTATTACCTGTGGCCTAACCAAGCGATCGTCAGATTCATTCAGGGTATTCCTCCGAGGCCGACCCGAATATGAATCGTACCTGTGGCCGCCGGATCGCGAGCTGGACGAGCTACTAGGTGCATAACCATAGTGATGCCCATGGGGAGCAGGTACCGTCAAACGTTCACCACTGGTTCTGGGTGACGTCCGCCCATAGTATGCGGGTTCTTGGTATGGGTCCGCAAACGTTCCTGTAGATGCCCTGGCAGGAGTTGTTATTCGGTAGCGCGGCGAGGCGGGACGATAGTATCTGGCATCCATAACACCAGGTTCAGTGGGCGAGTTTTTCTTCGGCAAGTTTGCAGCGACGGGAGGACTCGAACTAGGGGTTGATTTCGAAGGGCCGCTTTTGCTTGGAAGCTGTGGTGGATTTGGCCTCTTTGAGCTCTTGGAAATTACGACACTGTAAGCCATTGCTGTCAGCTGCCAATGCTGTGGGAGAGATGGGAGAGAATCGAGAGCACAAACGCGAAAGAATCTGAGACAAGTTCTGGCGACGAACTGTGCTTCAACTGGACGTACATAAGAACGCAAAACGACGGATATTTTGGTTGGGCGGAATATGCATGCGGCCTGGGAATCCAGGGTCCGATCTATGGTGGGGTCGCGAGGGCAGCAAAACGGGCGGACGTGAAGGGGTTACCGAGGAAAGGGGAAGCGAATCGTTGCACCAGATGCCCAACTCTGGAGCCTCACCGGCAGTGGGGGAAGAGAAACGAGGGAAGAGTGAGGATATTCGACGGGGATCGTGGGCTCGTGAGACTTGAGGTTGAGAAGCAGGCCAGGTCATGGCCACCCGACCCGCGATGACATCGAGCACCCGCCGCCCGAGCGCCACTTCGCATTGGTCCCCGTCCCGCTTAGCCGCTTTTAGCCCCTGCCCCGCGTTGCACGTGATGTACCCAATTCACACTTCACCCCTTCAGTCTCTCGCTTGCCACTTCCGAAGGCCCCCCTAGCCTTGCTCCCTTGTAGACATTGCCAACTGTGCTAAATTGAGACACCGGATGGACCTGGCACACCGGACGATCAGAGTTCTTCCAAGATTTCCACCCGGAGAAAACACTGCAATCCTCTCGCCCAAGAGCCCAATGATTCGACGATCTGCGCGTCTACGTTGCTGCCCACATGCCCCACCACGTAGCAATAATGCCTATCACCAATTCTCGGCCACATATCCGGCTTGCAGGAGCATTTCAGGGTCCTAGGCGAGGAGTCGACCAATGGAAAGCGCCATGGCCATTCACTGAGAGGACATCCAACTGAGAGCCAGCGTGGTATATCACAGCATATTCCCTGCAGACTGACCACTTCACTCCTGCAGCCCAGCATCTGAGGTGGTTGCCGACTCCTGACATGAGCCGAATCTGCGGCGACAGAGAACGTGCTTTGAGCTTACTCGAGGAGCCCAATGGAGGGAGGACACATTCCGTGCTTCAAAACGCGACCCGAACTTCGATCAACCTATCGTATGATTCGAGAGGCGAATCGGAAGACTCTTGTCGAAATGTCTATTGCATATCTTGCAAGGACGACCCTTATCTACCGCACTGTTTGCTGTGACACCAGAGAGCGTTGATGTTGTCCAGCTCATACTTCCTCGTTTCCAGGACCGCCCTGCAACCGCTGGCAGACCGGTACTACCACCTTTGCTACCGACCCATGAGCGGGATCACTGACTCGATGATTCTCCCCTGGATGTCCGTTTTCTACTTTCTTTGCTCCGGCACCTGTGTCAACAGCTTCTCTTCCGTGAGCGCTGACTTGAGATTGTCCAACACCAACAGCTCCATATCACGCTGTGTTGCTTATTAGCATCAATCCAGAACCATGCAATCCATATGCTTACCTGGGTTTCGAAGGTCGCGGTTCCGATATGTGGCAGCAGCACTACATTTTCGCTATCCAGCAGACCCTGGTGGATCTTGGGCTCCTCCTCAAAGACGTCCAGACCGGCTGTGGACACCTTTCCGCTGTTGAGTGCATCGACCAATGCCGCCTCATCAATCAGGGGCCCACGTGCGGTGTTCACGATCACTATTCCATCCTTCATCATGTCGAACTGGGGCTTCGCGATGATATGCCTCGTTGACTGGTTGAGCGCAAGGTTCAAGCTCAGGACATCCGATGTTTTCAACAGTTCTTCGAAGCTGACATATTTGGCGCCATTCTCCTCATTCTCTGGCAGCCTATGCCGGTTGTGGTACTGTATGCTCATGCCAAAAGCCTTTGCGCGAGTTGCAACTGCAGACCCAATGCCGCCCATACCCAGAATTCCAAGCACCTTGTTCTTGGGGTCGTGGCCGAGCTTGAAATTGCCTCTCCATCTGCCTTTTTGAGGTCAATGCACGCCTCGCGAGAGTATCAATCATCACTGACCTTGCCTGACTGCCTGGAAACACTGTGTTACATTGCGCAGAGCACCCAATATGAGAAAAATGGCGACATCTGCCGTCGCATCGTTGACCGCTATCGGTGTGCTCGACACTTGTATACCCCGCTTGGTGCACGCCGCAACGTCAATGTTGTCATATCCCGCCCCGTTGTGGCATATGAACTTCAACGATGACGGCAATGCCTCCACCAGTTCCTCATTAAAATTCCCCGTGATGCTGTTGGACTCATTGCTTCGGAACATGGCGAACACATCGTCGAAGTCGCCGTTGCGGCATTTGGCCAGGAAGTCATCGCGCGAACCGCTGGGGTATTCGTAGAGCTTGGAAGCGATTTCCCCGACTTTCTCCCACTCTTTTCTGGTGTGGTCCAGCTTTCCGATGAGAAGGGCAGCTCTTTGGGACATGTTGGCGATTTCTTGTTGTGGGTCTCGTGGGTGGGATGGGAATTTCACAATGTCAATATTGACGTATTTCGGGAGCAATTGGTCGCAATCGGGAGCAGCGGTTCCTGGAGCTATTTATCGACGACAACGGGGCTGGGACCAGTGACGGTATTCTCGCCGCAGCATCTCGGACCGAGCCGCCGACTGTTTGTCCTAAGCAAAGCTTCCTCCGGTGGTTTCCCCAGGCACAGAAGAGACCAGCCATCTTTCGCCAAGTCAGTCCGTTCTCTAGGACTTTTGTCTGTCTACCGGCACCATCTCTACTTTGCTATTCCCCTACGAGCTCGGAATCGCTGCCACCGGAGACAACTCATGGTCATCACAATATCTCAATCCTGCAATTGATAAGACCCGATTCCGATGACGTCCAGAGCTACCCCGCGATAACTGCCAGTTGGGAGCCCCGCATCTCCGAACTTATTTCTCCGACCTGTGCATCTGAAGCCTTCCCATTCTTCCGCGATCGTAGATGAGACCGCCTATACCTTTCTACACGTGAATATATGCCCATCCTAAGAGAAAGAACGCAGTTTCTACGAGTGCTATTCCTGACATGGTCGTAGTAATGGTATCACAATATCGACATCCCTGCTACCCTAGAATATCGCTTAAGCCGCACTTCACCCCCAACATGCGGCTTACTCGCTTCGGTAAGCGGCTTGGCTGAATGAAGCGTTGGGTCCAGGATCTGACTTCTTCTTTGGTGCCTCTTCATCGTCGCACTTCACTCTACCAACTACTACATTCCTAATTATTCTCTCCTTTCCTTATACTGCTTTCAATGTTTTCAATTCCCAAAAGAGAGTGCGTTAAACACTTTCTTCCTACGTTGTAACGGGTCCTTGCTCTGGAACCAGTCCTCCCCGGCTTCTCGGGAGCTTGACACTCGCTACCCTAGGGTATGATGAACCACGGTCTACGAGCCTCGAGCTCGCAGGATCTGGTATCTCTTGTCATTGTGCTTTCGAATATGCCAGTCGCAATACCAGACGGCCAGGAGGATTCTCATCGAATCAATCTACCCCTGAGATCATGTCAGCTAAACGAGGCTGACACCAGAATCTCGGGCAGGTACAGCCACCGCCAAATCATCATGCGAAACCGTGAGGATCACTAGCGTAGGGGCTCTTTTCATTCACGACTTCCGAGCTGAAGGAATAGTTTGGTTCAGTCCAGTTCTTTGGGAGTGACATGCTGGTCAACACAAGATGGACCGCTCTGGTCTAACTTGACACGTTTTGTGACTAGCGTTTCGCAGCTCTTTGTTGAATTTGCATTGCGACTAAGCGCCTATATTACTTTGGTGAATAACTTGGCCAACACTTTAGATCCATGGAAAAGCTCAAGGCGCTTAAAGCAACCTTCTCTCACAGTCACCAATGACGGATTAGTGGGGTAGGTTGGCCCATGCCTACGCACATCCACCAACATCTACGTTCCCTCCCCTAACTAAGCCGACTTCAGAAATTAGGAGATCTCGTTTTTCCCACATTCGTACCGGGCTTGCGTTGGTTAAGAGCCGCTTGCATCCTCCTTGGCCCCATAGTTTAGTGTCGCGGACGTAAGCGCCGCTCCGCGTCTGCTTAGAAGAGACTTTACCAACGAGTAGTATGGTGCCTTGGACTGTAGGGAAATGGACCGCAAGTTCTTTTCGATATATAAGAAGCAAGTATCCACCCCTTAATGCAAAATCGAGAAGGCAAGCCTACTTCCAGCTTACAGCCCGTCTCAACCCTACACTTCTCACATAACCACTCTGTCATACCTCTCTCCTTTGTATCAACATGAAGTTCTCCCTCGCAGCCGTTCTCTCCTTCACCCTCCTCACGTCCTCCACCCTCGCCGCCCCAGCCGTCTCCCCTCCAGCTGAAGCGGACCTCCTCGAGAAACGGCAGCAACCGAAGTGCAAAGGCCACGCCCACGTGCGGGACCTCGACTGGCACGCCGCGGGGGGTGGTTACGACCGCTGGTTCTTTCAGTTCGCGGGATTCTCATGCGACGAGTTCAACGACACGCTGAATCGCTGGAGCATGTGGAATGGGCCCATTGCGAATAGGCAGTGCTACGAGCAGGGTATGTTTGGAGTATTCCTTTCGTGGAGGTCTTCCATGCTAATGATGTACCTCCTCAGGTGATGGCATCACCCGCTACTTCGACATCACCACATTCAAGGGCGAAGCCATATACGGCCCGCTATTGGCGTCCGTCGTCGCTGTCACGGGCCAGAGTTGCTCTGATATGGCGCTGCCTGACTGGGCAATCGGACCCTGCAGCAGCAACGTGCTGAGGCCGAGCAGTACCATGTGCAACCCGTTCTGAGATCGGGGGTAATGTCTGATCACGAACGCGGATGTGTATTCTTCTTTTAATTTTGGGTGTTCAGGCATGGGTAGATTTGTTTATATTTTTACGGTCATCCCTACGTTAAAATTCGAGACTATCTCGGTTTTGCAATTTTCTTCTGAATTGTAGCAACTTTCTCCTGCATTGTAGTGGCATTTTTAGAGGAGAGTCTGGAAAAGCCCAAGTCAGTATGTTTTTATCTCTTAAAGTGTGGGGATGGTTGAGACCTTTGTTGTAGTAGTAGCAATTTCCTTTTTTCCGTTCTGAACGTATATCCATCAAGGCCCACTCACTCCCAACGTAGCTGAATGTCATGAAGGCACATTGTAGGCCCCTTCGTCGCTATCGCTGCCGTAGTCCTCATTCCCCGATGCACCATCTCCACCGTTTCCATTTTCACTTCCGCTTTCTTCTCCACTTCTGCTGCTTCCGAAATCCTCATCATTGTCTTGTCCGTCTTCTTCTTCCGAATGTACCCATGCTCTTCTCCTCTTCCGATTGATCCCACCGCCAAACAACCCCTCATACTCCTCCCACACCCGCTCCTCAATCTCGTTTACGTATCGTTCCTCGCAGAAACAACGCAGAAAGCCGTGGATGCCCTGGTTCCCGCCTTCGCCACAATTCTTCAGTGCTGCACCGGCCCGGCCGGTATCACCCTCTTTCTCCACACTTCCACCCTCTCCAGCATTTCTGCTATCCTCATAATCATCACCATGGCGACTCACAGCGGTATTCTGATGAGCACCCCCCTGCCACTCCTCTCTCCAAAACCGGATACCCAAGTCCTGCAACTCCTCCGCTCGATTCCGCTGCTCGCACTCCCTGCGCAGCACTTCCCTCTCTCGTGTCCTCGACTCCTGTAACCGCGCCTCCATTTCTTCTAGCCTCGTGCGCGACTCTTCCAACAGTGTCCGCAGTTCCTCCTCGTGTGCTTGCGTGGCGGACAGCGCCGTTGTTAGACTGCGCATCTGGGATAGCAGGGATGCAGCCGTTTGACAGGAGTTGCACGGCACGGGCAGACTGGACGTTGACATGGAACCTGCGGTTGATGCGGAGGTTGAGGTTGGTGATAGGGATGACGGGACATCGTCATCGCTTTCACGCTTTGTAGCCGCTGGGGATGGCTGCGCGGGCGAGGTGCCGGTGGTCGTTGGCGCGGAAATAGTACTCCTCCGTCGGATAGAGAAGGGGAGAGGATTGGAATAGGACGGCTTGCGGGTTTGGAACAGTTTCTGTTGTGATTGGGGATGCGGATGGCGGCTCGGTATTAGTGTGTGCGTGGGTGTGGGAGTATGGGTTGTGGGTGTGGAAGGGGATTGGGACGGAGACTGGGAAGAGCGTTAGTTGATGCATTCAGGTTCATCGATCATTGCATAGTGCAAGATCTTGCTGCACGATAGACGGAACGGATCTACCGACGGGGCCCCGAGAACGTGTTATGTACGTACGGGTACTTTATCCAATGGATTCATTGTCTTCCACGTAAGTCGAGCTATGCTCGAACAGTGCCCAGCGTCTGCGGATACGAGCTTTCCTGAGTCCAGGTGATATACGACGCAAGTATTTCGATCCTGCAGAGAACCATCAAGTCTGACGATCTTTCCGTTCCTCAGTCTCTCATCCCACAGTGGTGAGGTGGGTCAACGGTCGCGGGTCATTGTAACACGGCGGAACGCTCTCGACAAGAAAGGAGGAGACCAGGAATCTTTGTATGTATCAAGAAAATACCTACCGGCTGGTAGCTATACAGCTCAAGAAAACCGTTAGTGCCGCCCGGTTATGTCATAACTCCATCCACGTAACCGCCAATCGTATTGATGGATGGAGCGGAGGGGAGGGCCGACTAGGTGCCGAACTATTAGCAACCTAGGCTCTCTAATGCGTGGATGAACTTCTGCGGCCATAAAATGTCCTCGTTGACTAGCGAGTTTTATTCAGTAACTTTGGGAGTATATGGATGGAAGTTGAAATAGGAGGCTTCCGTTATGGAACTAGTCTAATCGTGGCCATGGCTTCATGCAAAGAAGAAGCAGAACCTCCCAAACCCGTGCACTGTAAAAAGAGCAAGACCAGATGTCCCGCATGTCAACATTACGGCGTTCTCGTGGCAAATTCCATGACTGAATCTGGTGGGAGGCAGCGAAGGCGAACGGGTCGCGGTTGTTCGGACTCTTTCACCTTAGACTCGACCACCAGTTCTCTTCCCATTGAGCACCTTGGAGTTGGCTCCTACCTTCCAAGAGCTTGGAATTCTTGTAGTTCGCGACAGGCATCATGCACAACAGCAGTGAGTAGCCTCCACGGTCGAATCTGTTCGTATGGCCAACGCATATGCCAGGCGTCTTTCATCCTGCACACAGAAGAACCCAACCATACCGCATTCTCATGCTGCTCTTCCTAATCGCTGCTCTTCCTAATCGCTGCTCTTCCTAATCGCTGCTCTTCAAGCCACACTTGGCTATTCCTCCCGAATCGCCTCTGTCCAGGTACCAGCCACCATCGATCAGTTCCTGCTCTTTCGATCTCCAATCATCCACCTTGGCAGGAGATTTGAGGTCGAGGTCAGCCAGCTTCAACCCTACTGTCGGTTTGACATAAGGCGGACCCTCCGTGTAGGAGCATCGCACAAACAGAGAGCAATCCCTCAGTGTCATTGCCAACCGTAGTTTGTGCACGTCGACCTCCTCTCCTAGAACTCCCTGCGGATCGAGTTCCATTTGCTTCTGTCTGAGATACCGGAGGAGTCCATATTGTTCACCAATTAGGGCCTCCACCAGGCTCTCCAAGACGACTTGGTGAGTATGTTGATCAAGTATCTGAGGCATCTTCTTCTGTAAAACGCTTCTGATCACCTGAGCGGCATAAGGCGACTGGCCTTCTAGACTGGAAGCAAGGTATACAGGACAGAAGTAATCGTCCCGGCCACTTTTGCCTGGATCCGAGTTCCTGAGAGCTTGCAGGGCACACGTGCGGCAACGTAGGGCTCCCTCGGGAGCGTTGGGGGACTGTGCAAGCCATTTCGGCTTCAACTCGATGGTAAAGGTACTCTGGTTCGGTTGCGCATGAGGGTCTATCGACATGTCGTCCATGAGGAGTCCCTTGAACTTATATGGTAATTGTACCGCAAGACGGCTCGCGCATCGCTCGATCTCCGCATTCAGCCTGTCGATAACTTCATCGTCCAGAACCACCAAGTCCAACTCCAGCAAGAAGTCGCGGAAGTTTGGCTTGCCCCGGGTGTCGATAAGGGGTTGAATTTCGTGTTCAAAGTCGCTTTTGACCTGCTCCGCCGTGAGCGTTTTGGGTAGCCCTTTGCTGACGCGGAGGACTTTGGATAGGTAGTCTTCGCGATTGTACAGATGGTTTCGTGGTCCGACGAAGACAAAAGGGGGTTGCTCCTGGGAGTGAGTGTTGTATTCCACAATGCGGAAGACGACATTCGCACCGCCCTCCGCATGGAAGTGAAAGGAGACACAGGCGTCAGCTTCTTGGGGTATGCGTCCGGGGCGGCACCGGAGGGATGCCATGGAGTGTGTAGATGCGTACGGGGTACGTAGGATGAGTTCAAAGAAATTGGGTAGAGGGCGCACGGAATAGCATGGCGAGAGAGAGGGGTACGAGATGGGAGTCGAGTTCTTATCCGACAAATTCCTATGGCTCTCGTACTTTTGGCCGAGAGAGGCTACCGTGCGACGCCCCTAAGGGCAACGTTGCCCGCCAAGGATGAACGGCTGACCTGCAGCTGACAATGATGCAGGAGCCCTCGACTGTTCGGATGGCTTCGGTTCCTTCAACAAACAGTAGCAAAGAAGTCCCTCCAAATTTCCCAATAGGTCCGGTTGCAAGCGATGATTGATAGGCAACCGCTTCTTCAGGGGAAGCTGTGGCTGGTTGTGAAGCTTGCACGTGGCCCGGTACCTGGGCGCCACAAAGCCGCACGAGGTCGTTTAAAAAACTGAGTACCTCACTTTCGGGACCCCTGGATTCATGTATCGTAAACTGAAGAAGAATAGAAGGTCGGAAAAGGTCCCGTATAGCAGACAAGAGGATTAAAGTAGGAGATGATCCGCCAGGAAAGAAAGCTGAGGCTGGTGTTACAGTACTTCCAAGCTTTTGTGAGGGCGTTCTAGGAGGCGGCCAATCACAGTGCTCCATTACCTTGATCTCACGTACACTCCCACTCCGAGGACATGAAATAGGGGTTTAAAGCTCAGCTGACCTTCGCAAGTCATACAATAGGTAGTTGGGAGCCGTTTATCAATAATAATGATTAAAATACAATGAACTCCCCCTTGATCCCCAAAGACCCATCTAAATGGCTCTGAACATTGCAAGACATGCAACGATGATTTGGTTCCAGCCCCAGCGGGGACCTGTAGCCACTCTTAAGAAAACGAACGCCGATGCCCTGGGTATAGTCGAAAACAGTGTCATGTCCCTATGCCGATTTCATAACCAAGCAAAACCTCCGTGTTGGTGCCTTCCCATCCCCTATTTCCACCCGTGGAGATCATATACGAGCACGTCGGATCCAGATACAGCTGCGAGACAACACCCGTACGATGGCCAGGTATAATTAAATATGGCACCGCAGAAGTGCGAGAGCCATCTTGTTCACGCAAATCGTACAAGCGGAGAATATCATGCGATGCACTGGGATGATCAGCAAGGTTTCTCTCATGGACCTTCGACATCAACTTACCAGACGAGATGCTTTGCGTTTGGCATGGCACGCACGGCACTAACTGCGCCACTAACGCCTGGAAACTTCAACGTCCTACGTGGCTCCCTTAAACTCTTGTGCAAACTATATTCGTCCACAGTGCCATTCCTTCGCCCAGCATAGATGAAGTTGCCGTCTGGAGACCAGCACGCATTCATGCACCACGGAGGAGTGGATCTAGGGGGTACGATTCGCGCAATCGGGTTCTGTTGCCGCCGGTCCCAGATGCGGATCGTGCCGTCCATAGACGCATCCATAAACGTTGTCTCGGATGAGCTTGGTTGTTGGGCTTGAGCCGCTCCACTGTCGCGGGAGACGGCGGTAATCTCCTCGGAGTGCGGGAGTCCGTTTGCGACGGCATCTACGCCGGACACACCATTAACCATCGTATTCGGTTCAGCGTTAGTAGCGGCGTCCGCCTGCCCAGATCCTAATTCGGGCTCCGGGGCCTGAACTGGCCCCCCGGCTTCCATCATGTCCAGATCTGCTTGTGCGTCTGCATCTGCACCCGCCCCTTGCAATTCGTTGGCAATTGCTCTGGAGAAGTCATCTTCGTCGTCGTCACCGAAAGGCGCCAAAGCCGATGGGTCTTTGTCGTCTCCAAACAAGGATGCATTATCTCCGAAAAGGGAGTCGGCGGGCGAGCCGCCGGCAGCGTCGTCATTAAGCCCTTCGTTGGCCACTTGGCTTGGACGTGCCACGGATGCCGCTCCATTTGTGAAAATCCCGTTGGCGACTGGACGTGCGGAATTGTTCGATGAGAATGTGCCATTTGGCAGCGGTAGAGTCTCCGTATCTTGAGGGATCGGCAGGGTAGAGAGAGGCCGCTGTTCGATAGCGGATATTTGGCCACCGCTGGTTTCGAATTTCCGTTTGACCTGCCCTGTGTTCAAATCCCAATCGTTGATAGTTTTGTCCCAGCTCCCGGACAGGACAGACTGTTCGTCTTGCGACAAAGTCAATACGGAAACAGCGGAGGTGTGTTTTCTTAGTGTTGTGATCCGGTGGCCTTCCTGGTGCCGAACAGACTGCAAGTTTATGCCGCCAGATTCGGTGCCAGAGAGTAACCAGAGGGCCTGGTAATGTACGGCAAGGGAGTAAACAGGGGACAGGCTGATTGCGTCATCGAGGCCATTCCGCTCTACCGTGAAGTCAGATATATGTGCGTGTGTGAGGTTTGTGTGACATCCAACATACCTGCACTATCCTCATTCTCCCAATAACTCAGCAAGACCCCAGCTTTCGTAACACTATCGACGAAGGGATGTCGCTGATTGACAGTGAGGGCCAATTTCCCGTTTACGGTGTCCACCCAGTTGAACTTTCGAATGTAGCCATCGGCGCCGCCGCTGAATACCCAGCGCATGTCGGGGGTCGCCGTGATTGCGTTGATTGACGTGCTGTGCGGCGCGGCAATGGTAGGAACGATATCGTAGAATGCTGCAGTGAGAGCCTCCGGACGCACTGTTGGCCGGAAGGGAAGGCCGCCAGTAGCCGATGTCGATGCAGCTCTCGGAGATGGCGAAGTCAACAGAGCCGCCTGGTTTGCGCGCCCACCGGAGGCATGCGGAGAGCCTGCGGCTCGTGGGGCCTGCGATGGACTGCCCGCGTCGTCCTGCTCGTCCTCGTCATTGTCGCCCTCACCCTCGTCGTCATCGTTGTCATCTTCGTCCCCGTCGGCGTCGTCCCCGTCTCCATCACCGTCGCCTTCTGCATCACCGTCTCCTTCGGCGTCCGGATCCACATCTGCATCTACATCTGCATCATCTACGTCCTCCATAACCTCGTCCTCGTTCTCGTTGTCTGAACTCGTATCCGGGGAGCCTGTAAGACGGGTCAGTATACGGTCCACTCTGGTACTTCGGAAACGTTTACCATTTCCGTTTTCGTCGTCATCGTCGAAGTTCATTGTGCATCCTCGAGGCGACGTTCAGTGAGGGTCGGGGAAGCCTGGGAAGCTCCCCGCCGACCAGGCATGGAATTGCCACATCAGGCAAAGCTAAGCTAAATCCAGCTTACTCAGCAGTCACTTCTCCCACCCATCACTCATCTACGCATCATCCTCATCCCCCAAACTATCCGACGGCTTCCACAGTCTGCGAGCATGCGGTCTATCTTGATTGTCGCGAAACCTCCAAATAAAAATCGAGCCACACGGAAGATGAGCAAACCTCAAGCAAGGGACGAGGCGTCCGGCGTAGTGCTTTGACCATCGATAGGGGCCCGGGTACCGCTGCTATATATCAAAGCGTGAGTCCTTGGATATGAACTTGCTATGCACCGTGTGCCATGTCTCGAATTGGCTCCATTCAAATGATATAGTCGCCCACCACGCGGTCTTCAACGTGTCTCACGGTTGCGGAACATGCATATAACAGTGGGCAGTGTCTCGATTGCGCTTCCCTAAACACTTGCGCAAGCCACTTTCAATTTGTGATTAAGTATCCTTCTGTTTGACCCTTCTCCTCTTCCTTCTCTTTCCACTATTTTAACCCTCCGTTTCCATCGCCCATATCTCATCTGTCGTCTAAACTCCACCGCCTGTCTTCTGCCGTCTTCTGCCGTCTTCTGTCTCACTCCCATCACACCATTCATCAACCCACCTCTCACCAGGACCCTCTCAACCACCGCCATCGTTACTCGCCTTGTAAGCCTGTGCTACAAAGCTCCAGTCCCGTTTGCTGCATTTGGGGACCAAGATATCTCGCACACGCCCTGTCAGGTGACAAACACACCCATCCCGCGGACGTGCCGTTTGACGCGTACCTTTCCAAAACAAACCGGAGAAACTCCCCACGCCGTGCGCCGACCTCGCAGCTACAACATCGCACACATCATTGTCAACATTATCAACCTAACTGGACATTGCTCGCCGCTATTCTCTCGAAATGCCAGGGAGGAGAGACGGCAAGCGTGGGGCTCCGCGACAGCTCCAGCACCAACACCAGCATCAACGTCGACAGGAAAACGTCAGCAATATGTTCTCGGAGCTGGCAAGCATTCCAGACTCAGAAAATGGTAGGCCTGTGAGATGGGGAACAGCGTCTGAACATCCACGTCTCTACATGTTTCCTGTTCGATTCGAAGAACTGTGCTCACCACGCATGCAGGCGAGTTGAACGCTCACTTGACCGAAAGATTCGGTACACTCCGCATTGCCGACGTTCACGACTCACGCCCACGCCCTGCCACCGCACAGATAGTCAGAACTACAGACGAGATTCGCCAGTACTACAAAGAGGCGCAGGCACCTGTGCCCGGCGAAAGTTGGGTCCAGAAGCCGGAGATTCCCACCCCAGATGAGATAATGATGCCGTGTCATGAAGCCGATAACGTTGAGACCATCATTGATGTGACGGAAGGCAAGGCCCAACTACGTCCGAACAAGGTGCTAGGTCCCTACGAGAACGTCAACGAGTATCTTGGGACGCAGTATGACCTTATAAGAGAGGATGCCATTGGACCTCTGCGGGAGGCAGTCAGGCAAGTTCGCGAATCGCCATATCTTGATGAGGCCGAGTATGAAGGCGGCGGCATCGGATTGTATGAGCCAGTAAGTAGCATACCAGAATGTCGAATCGGCTTGGACCGCTTGCTGATCACTATAAGGTCTATATCACTTCCATCATCTTTTCTCCACGTGGACTGGCCACGAGAGTCGCGTTCTCCTTGAGCCGAGTCAAGAAGTACGTTCGTTGGGAACAGTCAAAGCGTCTCATCACTGGATCTCTCGTGGCTCTGTCACCAGCAGACGACTGCTTCCAGTCCATATGCGTGCTTGCTACGGTTGCTGCGCGGCCGCTGTCTGCGTTGGAGCAGAATCCACCCGAGATTGACCTATTCTTTGCCCGTCCAGAGGACATGACTATAGACCCTATGCAAAAGTGGGTCATGGTTGAAGCACGGTCAAGCTTTTACGAAGCCAGTCGCCACACCCTCGCGGCACTCCAGCATATGAGCCATGAACCATTCCCTCTTCAGGAACACCTTGTGCGCTTGGACAAGAACATAGAAGCCCCGAAGTATCTACAAGAAAACCCATATGTCGACATGAGCCCCCTTGTTGCCATGGATGAGGAAGACACTTTCCGAAACGTCAATGTCCTGACTGAATGGCCTGACTCAAAGGCCCATGGACTCGACAAATCCCAGTCACAAGCGCTGAGGATGATGTTGACCAAGCGCCTTGCGACAGTCCAAGGCCCGCCTGGTACCGGCAAAACCTACGTCTCTGTTGCGGCGTTGAAAATTCTTCTGGCGAACATGGCAAGAGACGACCCACCGATCATCGTCACTTGTCAAACCAACCATGCACTGGACCAGTTACTGCTTCACGCTGCGGAATTTGAACGGCAGTTCATTCGTCTCGGTGGCCGCTCGAAAGACAGGGGCAAGATCAAAGAACGTACTTTGTACGCAGTCCGCATGGGCTTCTCCCAGCAGAAGATTCCACATTCCCTTAGATCGCAGAGCATAGCGATGCTTAGGAGATTAACTAGGGAAATGCAACTGCTATTGGCACCACTGGAAGCCGGCAAAGCCCCCTTGGATCACAGATTGCTTGTGGGGCTAGGAATCCTTACCACAAAGCAAGGCGAGTCTTTGGAAATGGACTCCCTGTGTGCTATGGGTATACCGGCCGATTCTCCAGGTATTCAGATAGAGCAGTGGGTCGGGAGATCTCTGGTTCCTTGTACTCATCCAATGCGTCCTGATGACTTCGGCACAAACTTTGAGGAGGATGATTTTGAAGTGGAGCAGCTTCAGGAACTTGAAGCAGAGGCCGTTGCACAGGATGACGAAGACTTTGAGACTTTGAGAGGGGAGCGCACTCTGCTCAATGACAACATCAGAGGGAAGCCGGGAACTCGTGACGAGGACGAGCTGATCAACTTGCTAAGAGAAACGGATGACCTATACGCCATACCTTCCAGGGATCGTGGATCGCTCTACAACTATTTTCAAAGAGAGACAAAACGGCTCATACGTCAAAGATTCTGTGCCCTGGCAAAGGAATATCAGAAGATTGTTCTGCAACTGAAGATAGCACGTTGGGAGTCGGACTATGGCATTCTGCGAGACCAGAAGTTGATCGGCATGACGACAACGGGACTCAGCAAGTATCGTGCGCTCATCGCTGCCCTTCATCCTAAGATCGTCATGGTTGAAGAAGCAGCAGAGACCCTCGAAGCTCCTGTGACCGCCGCGTGCCTTCCATCCCTCGAGCACCTGATTCTGGTCGGAGATCATCAGCAGCTACGGCCTCATTGTCAAGTCCGGGCGTTCGAAGATGAACCGTTCAACCTCAACCTGTCGCTGTTTGAACGTATGGTCCTGAACGAGCTTGAGATGGCTTGCCTTACAAGGCAGCGCCGAATGATTCCTGAGGTCAGGCGTCTACTTCAACCAATCTACGGTAACACACTCGAGGACCATCCAACGGTCAAGAACCCGAATAACCGGCCACCTGTAGAGGGCATGGGCGGCGTTAATTCGTTCTTCTTCCACCATGAATGGCCGGAATCAACGGACGGCAACAAGTCTTCCATGAATGAAAAAGAGGCCGACATGATCGTAGGCTTCTTCGACTACCTAGTGTTAAATGGTATCGATCCTGGTAAAATTACCGTACTGACATTCTACAACGGCCAACGCAAATGCATTGCTAGTAAGCTGAGCAAGCACCCCAACCTGAAGGGCCCGCACATCGGACCGATCAAGGTGGTAACAGTCGACTCGTATCAAGGAGAAGAGAATGATATAATTATCCTCTCACTCGTCCGTTCCAACAAGCGGCACAATATCGGCTTCCTCTCCGTCGACAACCGGGTGTGCGTCGCCTTATCGCGTGCAAGGAGAGGATTCTATCTTTTTGGAAATGCAAGGATGCTGGCCTGCGAAAGCGCTACGTGGTCCGAAGTCGTGGAGACCATGTATGGGAAGAAGTCGAGTCGAGAGGACAAACGTCGAAACCTCGGGTTCTTCCTTCCACTGCAATGCAGAAAACATGAACGTAAAGTCTTTATGCAAGGTATGTCGGTCTGCCATTGACGATCAAAATTGTCGGTATCACCTGTTTCTTTGATGCTAACGAAAACATAGAACCCGAAGATTGGGAGCTGATCAACGGCGGATGTGACATGAAATGTCGCTGCTCGCTGCCGTGTGGGCACATCTGTATGAAACGCTGCCATCCGTAAGTCGTCCCCCCCAACAACAACATTACACAGAAGATAACGTCTTAAAAGATTTGAAGCGGACCGAATCAACTGTACACAAAAGTGTCTGAAGCGAGTGGAAATGTGCGGCCATCCCTGTACCAAGCTTTGCTACGAGCAATGTGCTTGTATGAGATGTGATATCCGTAGCAACGGTACACACCCTATACTCAAGCCTACGGCGCGGAACGGTGCGCGTGCGCCTAAGCAACTGCCTCCGCCTCCACCAATTCCTCTGTTGGGGGGCCCGGCTGGGGATCTAGACCACGCTGTGGACGACTGGCAGGCATATGCCAATGGAGGCCACGCAACCGACGACGCTGAATTCGTTCGCAAGCTGCAAGAGGAGAATGCGAAGTTCGCTGAAGCAAAGAAGGCTGGTGAAGCCACGGAGTCCGAAAAATTGGTCGGGCCGCCACCTGCTAAGGAAAACCTTGTAGCATCGCAGAACTCCAAGCTCTTGATTGACATCGGTGCCGAAGATGCAGATGCGGCAAGTCCTCAGGGTGAGACCTCGAAGGCAAAGCTGAACGGGGCATCTTCTGTTACTGGAAAAGGGGGGAAGAAGAAAAATCGGCCTGCGCAGGATCTGCTGGATTAGTTGTGCGCCGATAGGAACGATAAGGTTGTTCCCTGGGAATCAGCAGTGGAAAATCTATTATTCAGAAGTGGACAAGGGGCTGCTCAGGAGTGGATCTGTATGATGTAGATGTCCAGCCAAACCGACCTGTCAAAGGCACGGGAGGGAGGGCGCAGGAAAATTTTGGGTGGGGATGCTTCCAGGCCTCCACCGCCATAGCTATATCGGCGTTCATGAAAGACGAGGAAATAGAAATATATACAAATTCGAGGAGTTGCTGTTCGAAGTAGGTCCGAAGTTTGGAGGTCTCTACCGCGGGTTTTCCATAAAGCCTGACCTAAATGTGTTCTTCGCAAGCTGCCAGATCTATCCACTGACCCCTTTCTTCCCTCCTTGTCCATTTCCCTGTTTCTACCATCCTGCCAGATAGGCGGTCTTTTCCCTTCCAACTGCCACCCACAACCTCGTCACCCACAGAAAAATCACCAGTTCCCTCCACATGTCGTCCAGTCCTTCCTCTAGATGGAGGACAGGCGCCGTCGTCATGCCATGACCCGACATCGACGGTATGGAGGTTGCAGATTCATGGGCGAGGGGCTGATAGGGAGGCGAGGGGGAGTGATAATACACAGCGCTGCTGCTGCTTCTACCTCTGCGGGGGCCAGCCTCGTTTTCCGCATCTTCCTGGTCGGCGCTGTGTTTTCTCCTATGCAGAAAACCCCTCATACTCTTCCCCTTGCGCTCCTTACCACTAGCCCCTCCGCCTCTGTTCCCTAATGAAATACCCAGGATCTCCGTGCCCCTATGCCACACCCTCCACCTCTTTAATCCCCACTTCATCTCCAGCGTCCCGGGAAACGCACCTCTCCGCAAACCTTTGATGTTCCATACATTTCCATCACCTAGCGGCGGGGCGGATACCTCGTACAGGGTGGTGGTGTAGTCGAAGGGTATTATCGGGGCTGTTGCATGGGGGTTTTGGGGAGCGGTTGTTAGGGACGATATCTCTTTTGGACGGAGTCTACGCAGACGAAGAGTGGGGATGCGCTGGTCTAGGGGGCAGGAGAGTTGGTATGCCGGTGTCGAACCGGAGGGCGAGGAGGAGGAGGCGTGAATGAAGGTGTGGTGCAGGGTAAACGTCGTCGCGGCGGTGTTTAGTGGAGTGTATGCGGGGGGTGCGTCGGTGGGGATTTGAGCGGGTAGGGAGGAGGGATGGGTGGGTACCGTATCTGATATTGGGGTTGCTCGCCGTATTTGTGGTTCTTGGGGTTGTGAAGGGAGGAGGGTAGATGGGTATGCGGTGGCGGTGCTGACACGAGTTGATTCCGCGTACGTAGGTATTCTCTCCGGTTCCGTAGAAGAGAACGCCATCGTGGATTTGATGAGAGGTAGTATACCAAGTAGGGGTCGTGGAGATTGTAGCTATAGCACAGAGTAGACAGCACTATCTCTTGTAACTGCTGAAACCGCAGCTCTCCAAGTCAAACGTTTTCGAAACGCACGTCAAAATGGGCAAGGGAAATCGTACGAAATAGTGGCAATATTTTGTAAGTGAAGGGAGGGGTTGACGGGAATTTGTATATACTATCAATCGCAAGTGCATGTGAAGTGCATGGGAAACACCGTGGCGGTGCATTGTGTTGCGTCATCGATCCATTGGTTGGTTCGTTCCTCCACTCCGCCCAGAAAAGGACCTCATGCCTCGGCCATTATTCATGCTGGGCGTACAGCAGGAGTGCGAATACCTCAACTGTTCTTTAAAATTGTTCAAACATATCATGGAGCATTTTGTGCAAAGCTCCGCTTGAAAAGGGGTATCTCAGTTGATGTACATATATACATAGAGGATCTGCTCAAAATCCTCTTCGTCGACTTTGCTTTCTGGACATCTCCTCCAGCTCCTCAAGGCCCGAGCAAGAGGATCCTACAGCCCTTTGTCTTGCCTCAGATGCTCCGCCGATAGTCGCAGGAACGGTCGCCTCATCGAAATTCACCATTTCGACACCGTCAGGTGCTCTACTATTCGGCCGATTCCCGACTTCACGGAACAGAGGGATTCCCCATATCTTGTTGATCTGCCGTATATAGTCGCTGAGACTCAGCTCGTTCCTTATTCTCATCTCTTGATTCTGGCTTTTGCGCAGCCGCCCCCTACGGAACAAGACATAGAACTGTGTCCATAAAGTTCTCCTCAAATCGCCTATAGAAATGGGCACGCCCAGATCCCGCAACTCTGCTAGAGTCCGCAAGCCCACACTCCAATCCAGACGCCGAAGCACCCCATTCTTCAGAAAACGTGAGCGGTAGTGTTTCTTTGCGGCAACGTCAGACAACAGGGACTGTTCCAATGTGGCGTTGGTGCTGAAGCTGGATCTGAAGCCCCATACAACGATAGCGCGTTGGAATCGAGCGGAAAAGAGCCGTTCCATTGTATGCCAATAGTCGAAGTTTTGCGGGAATGCCTTAACGATCTTTCCGGTAGCAGAGTCCAGAAACGGCGGCTTTGGAAGGCGAGCAAATTCAGGCTTGTCCCGTGGAGCATACCAGTATAAGAGCCAAAAGAGAAGGCGCCGCAGCTCTCGCAGTCGCCCGAGAATACCAAAGCGCCGAATGAGCTCACACCAGGCGGTAGGGTAGACCAAGCCAATTCCAGACTCCAGGATCAACATATAACACCGTGCAAGGAAGCGGAGATCATCCACCGGTTTTGGTGTGGATACGTCGGGATTGTGCTGCCTCTTTCGCGGTCGGAGAATGGTTCTGAGGACTTTCATTGACTCCTCCGACACGATAATTCCGTGATCGCGCATATCCTCGAGTGTGTTCACGATCTCCTTAGGATAGAATTGCTTGATCCTTGCTTGCAGCAGAATGTTCCAGGACTCAGTGCCTACATCATTATGAAAAAGAGCGAGGATAGCAAGCGTACGGTGGGCCTGCATACGATCTTCTTGCGCAAGATACTGGGTGAGTAATTCTTTCTGCAAGTTGGCATCATCGAACACGTCCGGGTGCTGGTCGCTTTGAAGAATACTTCGTACTAGGCCGAATCTGCCTTCCAAGGCAAACTTTTCGAGTGCAAGAGAGAAAACGCAGCCGTGCAGTGCTATCCCAGCCTCTCTGAGCTCGCGAAATCTTTGTGGCAGTTCAGTGACGGGGTTTGTTCGTAACCCCATTTGCCGCAGCGCCTCTGGCCCAATCTCATTTACTCCGGCTAAGATGAGGCCTTTGATGATGGACGCCGGTGAGAACGCTCTTGTGGCGAACAGCCTCGCGCAGAACGGGTCATCAAATCGGATGGGGGCGGTGTCTCTTCCTTCAAGACGGCGAATAAGCTCTTCATTGAGCTTGTCATTGAATTTGGACTTGCTCGGTCGTTGTGGACTAGAAGGTAGATCTAGGTGTCGAGCTACCGTGCCCAGGTCGGTTTGAACAAGGCTCGCCGCATCGGGGGAGGTGAAAACGGAGGTCTCGGCGATGAATAACTGTACAATGGGATGGGCCTCAACAGAAGAAGAAGCTAAATCCTTCCGATGAGTGCACAGGTAGTGCCACCGACGAGCCAAATTGATTTCGCCTTGGTCACAGAGCGCCGGGACGATCTCGTCGTATACATCGCGTTCGTTGCTAGTACGATAGATGTCCATGAAAATAGCCAGCGTGGTCTCATCACGCGTGGGCTTCGTTATCTGTGCCAGCCGACGCAGCGGCAGCTTCCTCAACGGCAATTTGTGAACGAGTCGATGATGAGCTGTCATGGCGAAGTCCGGATTCTTTCTCAGCCAGCGTCCCATGCACAGCTCGTACAGATGGGGATACATCTGTCCTGTCTCCTCATATATATGCGCGGCGTGATCGATCACTCGCAGGACGAGTTGGGCGTTCTTTAACAGCGTCCACCAAATCGCTCTCGCTTCCCGACTGTCGTCCGTGGGAAGTCTGTATCCCGTATGTAGCATCATGAAGTAAACAGACTTTATCCCGTGGAAACCCCGTAACCTGTGTTTATATGCCAGCGACTGCGCCCACAGTTTCGCTTGTTCATCTTTAGGAGCTTGGGCGATCCTCGCTGGATGCCAACGGTCATCTATATCGTCGTCATAGCTAACCGTATCGGATCCTGACACTAACTTATTATATCGCCGACTGACAGTCTGATTGATATCCCGCGACGCATCTTTGTTGGATTTGGCGGAGCTAGCAGCATCGGAAGCGTACCCACGGAGCGAGGGAACTGAAAGAAAACGCTGCGCAACGAAAACTCGAAGGGCGGCTGGGCAGGTAAGCAGCCTGGCCAAGGCAGCTGGCATGAAATCTTTCAGGCGGGTGGCCTTTGAGGTGGCCCCATCGGAACTGTACACACAAATTCACCAGTGCCAGGAGTCATTTCAAGAAATCCACAGAGGTCTGAAAGTTCGGCTGACTAAACGTCTTGGCACGTCATCTCTCTCCCGATCGTGCGGTTGTATGAGCCCACTTCAACTCAACCCGACCGCACCGTGAACCTCCCCCACCTCCTTTCCCAACCCATACCGGATACTCTACACTCATAAAATGGCCGGGTACGTCTTCGGAACATGTGGCAAAACCATTGGGTCCACTCCATTGGACTGACGTCGTTGCAGCTGGCTCAACCGCGAGAACCGGGTACCTCAGTACCAGCGCCAATTCCAGGGCGCCGACAACCTGAGACTGTGGGAGAAGGTGTGTCTTCTGTTATGTGCAGCACAATGGGAGCTAATGTGCCAATTCGACAGGGCCGCGGCAAATACTTTCTCCCCGGCTACAAGGTCCTGCTCTTCGGCTCCTTCGGCGCCAGCTTGTACATGATGGGTCGCATGGTCCTTGTACGTGCGAGCCATCCTTCTAAATACTATATTTTGCTAATCGTGTCATGTAGGGGCACAAGACGTGGTTCGGCAAGAATTAGATCATTTCAAGAACCCGATAAAGTATCCTAGCGCATGTCAGGGCGGACAGGAGGGCATTGTGGCTTGTATCTTGTACAAACAGTCAACAGAGACCGCATCTAGTAGAAGTTTCCTTTGTAAAGCTTGGTGATACCGCGTTGCTGCCAGTTGAAGCTTGAATCGCTCTCGGTGACGTGATCTGTGGGCGAAAGTTCCCGCGTTGGGGCCCTGGGGGTTCAGTGACCCAGTGAAGCTCTCAGACAAACTCCCAATGATCAATTGACGCAGAATAGAGTAGTCCTGCTATCATAATCTCGACTTTTGTAGCTTCTCAGAGCTTCCAGTCACACCCACTCCGAGACTGATGATGTGCCCCTCCACATTGATCCTAGCGCCAACACCTTGCCGAGCCGAATCGGGACATCATCATCTCTCAACACCACAGGCCGCCTCCCCTCCTTCCCCCAAGCTCTCAACACCATGGCCGATTTCGTCAAGGGCATCTTTGGTGGCCAAAAGCCCGTCGCCGCTCCAGCTTCCGCTGGCGGCGATGAGGGTGAGTGAGCCCGTTCCCCCTCCTCCCTCTCGTCGCGCCCCTATCCGTGCCTCATCCCAAACGTCAGTGAACGCAATCCTAACCCCCATATCTCAGACTTCGCCGACTACGCCGGCGCTCCCGAGCCGGAGCCCGCCTCCCTCTCCGCCATTCCCTCCGCAAACTCCATCCCCTCTCCAGCCCCGACGTCCTCCTCCGTCGGCGCCGTGCCCTACACGAAATGGTACCGTGTCTGGGAGCGCACCACGCTAGAGGACTTCAAGATGGAGATGTACATCCTGCCGTTTATTTTCGTTGTCATTGCCGTGCACCTCTTCGGCACGCGCAAGAACCGCAGCAAGGCGAGGCAGTGGGTGAGCGCGCATGCGCCCGTGTTGAGGCAGGAGTTTGCACAGGTGGGGTATACGCGGCCAAAGGGGGATGCTGAGGCGGGGGAGCTTGATTTCAACAAGCTGCTGCGCGAGAAGAAGGCCGACGAGTTCCTGACGTATGCCACCGGGAGGCAGAACGTGGCGTTCGTCGACATCAAGTTGACGCTGCTGAAGCGGTACAATCCGCTCATGCGGTGGGGAGAGGTGCTTATCGGCTTGTTCTTTGAATCACTCCCTGCTCCCGACGAGCGCATGGAAGCTACCGCCTACGTGTTCGACGGCCAGGAATCCAAGATCGTCCCTGGGTTCGGGAAAGGCGAGGAGAAGAAGAGCGTCCCGAACAGCACGTACGATGGCTTCGTGTTCGCCATCGTGCACAAGGATCTCATGAAGCGGGTTCGCGAGGATCGCTACGATTTGTCTCTCACGTCGACGAAGGACCATCCCAAGCTTCCGATCTGGACCACCGTGATGAGCGAGAGCGCCGAGGTCACCGAGAAGCTTCTCACACCGGAACTCGTCAAGGCGATTCACGACGCGGGCGATCGATTCGAGGCACTTGTCATTACCGATCAACCCATGGACCAGCCAAAGAAGTATGATGTCCCTTTCCCCCTCTGATCAACACCAACTAACCCGGTTTTACAGACTCGACGAAACCACCCCGCGCAAACGCCTCAACCTCGCCCTCAAACTCCCCTCTTCCGGGTCCTACGACCAGACCCTCCCGCTCTTCACCCTCTTCCTGCGCCTCCCGGACTTCCTGGTCTCGTCCGCGCACTTCCGCCCCGAAGCCCTGCGCCGCATCAAGCAGACCCGCGAAGAGCAGATCGCCAAGATCCGCAAAGTGGAGGAGGAGGAGAAGGCCGAGGAGAGGAAGCTGCAGGGCGACAAGGCGAAGAAGGAGAAGAGGGATCAGTTGTTGAGCAAGATGAGTGCGGAGGAGCAGAGGAAATATTTGGAGAAGGAGAGGGAGAGGGATATGAAGAGGAAGGAGAAGAGGAAGACTGTGAAGGCGTAGTTGGGGAGGCAGATGAGATGGAAAGAGAGAGGCATGGGATCTGTGGTGCGGGGAGCGTGGGAATGATGGCGTATGTTCGAGTAGACGGGGCGGATATATAATTCTGTGTACTTGTACAAGCACTTAGGAGCCGTCAGGTTCCTCTGAAAAGGGTATTCAAATTCAAGCAAACGGGACTGTTCACATTGCATCAACGCACGTATTTGTGTCTCATTTGACCCAATTCCCATTTCATGCCTGTTTAGTGGAACAGTGCTCTCGGAATTAACCCTAGCAGTCCGATCCGATAATCGCCATTACCAATCCGACATGCTAGATAGACCATACATGTACCCAAATCATTTCCCACGGACCCTTTTTTGTCTATTCACTTGCTTTGGCCAATTTAGCCAAGTGCCTAATACCACTCAGCGCCATCGTCATCGCCATTCAAGGGGTTACCATTCTCATCCACCCAGTACCAATCATCCGGCTCTCCGAACTGCTCGTCAGGGGGTGTGCTGTCAGTTGGCTGCGGTGGCTCATCCTGCGAAGGCGTCGAGTACTTCGGCGGCTCATAGTTCTCCCCACCACCTTTCCCCAACTCCTCGGCAATCTTCTTAATATGGCTCCAGTCCTGGCTGTCCTCGCCCAAACTCCAGGCCATCACTCCACCGAGCCCATACGCCCGCACAATCTCCTTGAACTTCCTCTCAATAAGCTCCGGCGTATCCCACGTCCAGAACAAACCATTCTGACTATCGTAGTAATACTGTCCGCCGTCTTTCTCATCAGTGACTCCGTTCTTGGCGGCATTGAACCAGCTTCCGAAGACGTCTGCATCGGTGCAGCCAGTACCAAAGGCATGCTGGCATGCACCGGAGCAGTGCTCGGGACTGAAGCCGCAGTTTCCATACTGGCTGCAGCATCCACTTGCACATTTGGTCATCTTCTCGGCTCCACAAGTTCCGTCATAAGATACAGGAAGTGTGGAGGTGTCGACGGGGGTCATGTGGGCTCGCTCAAACGTCCATGCGCCGGACTTGAGGGTATCTTTGCCCGTCACGGGGTCCTCGGCGGCGACGATGGGGCAGCCCAGAGGTTGCTGGCAAGCGCCTGCGGTGGTGAAGTATTTTGCGTAGAAGGCGAATCCGAGATTGAGTTTGTCGGCTGGGGCGCCGATGGCGAGGTAGTTTTCTATGGCTTCGGTGGCGCCCTTGACGGAGGTGTGGTGAGCGGTCACTGTGTCGCGGCGGTTCATGAGGTCGTAGGACATAACCTGGAAACGAGTAAGCCGTATTGACCGTTAAGTAGCTGATTTTGGAACTTACATTGACGTAGTCGACAGAGGGCCAAATGAGGGGGCCGGTCTGCTCTGTGTAGGCTATCATGTCGCCCTTCTTCCCAGGCACAGCAATGGAGATAACCTTGTCCTTGCCAATAGCTGAGCGTACAGCAGCCAGAAGCTTTGGAAAAGCCGCAATCTCGTAAACCTTCTCCGAGTTGGGAACTTGTTTATAGTCGGCCCCGTTGCCTCCTGGGTACTCCCAATCAATGTCTAACAAGGTTAGCATTTTCCCGTGGCTTGTGAAGCTTCAGTGCAAGACTGACCAATTCCGTCTGCACCAGTGTTTTGCAACATGGTCTGCACATCCTGCGCAAACTTGCTGATGCCAGCGTCCGTCCTGGAAGCTTCGCCGAAGCCAACCGTGTCACCCCATCCGCCGATGGCTATCATGACCTTCGCGTTGGGGAACTCTGTCCGAATGGTGGAAATTGGGACCTTTGGTTGGAAGGTCGCAGTGCCATTCGCCATGGCAAACGCAAGAATGACATGATCGATGCCTGCTCGGTCCACAGGATTGGTGGGTCGAGTAGGATGCCATCTGGAGGAGCTGTCAGTCTGAGAACACGGATTTTGGGCAGGTCAACATACTCGTCGGCATACATCACGAAGCGAGCGCTCGATGATGCTGCCAACATGAGTGGCGTGGCAAGCGCCACTTTCTGGAAACGCATAATTCGTTGGCCCGAAGCGGTGTCGAACTATGAAGTGAGGTTGTGGTGCAGAGCAGAAGACTGTACAAGCAAGAGGTTTCCTTCGGTGCTCTTTCCGAAATGGAGTTTGCAGTCAGGAAGGAGGTGCGGACAAGAAAGCACACTCTTATAACTGCATTCCGCGAACACAGAGCTGTGACGCAGTGGCCTCTTCGTTTGAGGAGTTCACCGCCAGCAGTCCCCGGGGCTACCCTTGAGAATAGCCATTCACAGTTCATCGTCTAGGTGACGGTGAGGCAAGGGCGACTCATTTCCACGGCTAACATGGCCTCGAGGCGGGGAAGGATCATGGGCCTTCCATGTAGCCAAATTCGAAGCATTGGGTTCCTGGAATGGATTCCGGGTGAATCCCAATCCCTGCTACGGTTCTCGACGTATGGCAAGAGTGAAAGGTTGTGATACGCAAAACCTCCCTTTACGATCATATTCGGCATCGTGAATGACGGTCAGGTACTCAAGTTGAGTAGGAGGGAATTTGAGGCGTTTGCAGGAATTGAACTGACAGCTGTCAGTCGCGTGTGCACCAACACTGGCCGAACAATTCGCCGCATACCTACCTGATTGGAGAGTTGCTGGTACAACATGGGTTGTCTAAGGAATGTGTCGAGTTTTACTGCGGAAGGGCATATTCATACCGAGACTGCTCACGTACCTAGATTAAACCGTGAATCGCTGCCTACGGGCTGGTGCTACATGTCAGTTTCTTGTTCCTCCCGAGGTCGATGTCCGAAGGGTAAACTTTTCGGGTCATGCAGGGAAATCGCGCCTTGCAACCGCACTGTGTCACCTTCGACGGGACTGGGTCAGAGATGACAAACCAAGTCCAGGCCAGAAAGTGGATTTGTCGCTACTGAATTGCCTTCCGATTGCCCTATCCTCTGGCCGGGGAGTGGTGGGCGATATGGGCCTGCGAATACACGGAGAGGGACATTTAAAGGGGTGGGAAGTTCTACAATTCCCAGAAGCCCTACTCGGCGACTCCATCCCAGGGCAAACCCCATGATGATGGGTGCATGCCCGGATACCCGGTTAAGGAGTGTTTTACCTGGTGACAGACCGATCGAGTACGACCGTACTCCTGACGGCGTTTCTAGGGGGAAAGTGGACCTGAACGAGGCGGCAGTCAGATCAGTAAAGACTGGAGTGCGCAGTTGTGTCTGTCCTCTCCGTTGTGGAACTGTAAAATCCAAGCCCCATGGAGAGATACAATTCGGTCCCTTGTCAAAAGTTTTGGGGTCGGCTGGAACTACGTCCACCTGGCCGGACAGTTTGTCAAAAGAGATATGCATAGGGCGTTACAGGTGTTGATTATAATTAATATTGACGATATCTGTGCACTCCTCATGGTCGTCCAGGTCTCAAAAGCCAAAACCCATGAATTGAAGGAGTCTGAAAATGCCGAAGTCATTGGGAGGATAGTTCCACTCTCGGGAGGATGCATCCTGCACCCAGATGGAACTACAATTTGGTGGACGTTGTTGGTCTCTGCCTCTCACGTGATGTTATGCACCAGCCACAGCTAGCCACAATTGTGGCTGGGTCAACAAAACAATCACGCATTCACGCCAAGCCATCCGCGACTTGCATCGCGGACAACGACGGAAACGCAATTGCCAGCCACCGCAATTATCGAATACCAATCACATGCCACCGATCATGCAGGAGGCTGGGGGAATACATGGATCATCGATGAGAGGGCTGTCAGCACACAGCTGAAAGAAGCCCATGAAATGCCTCAGGCTGGTTGCACATCCGCGTCTGCATGTGCGTGGTGAGACGACCAATTGCGCGCCTCCACGACGAGACGCTGGCTGGGAATCTGGGAATCTGGGAATCAACGAACCTCAGCAGAGAGATGGAACGAGGCAGAGGACGGAGCTCCACTTCTTTCGTTGGGTCGTCAATCGTCGATTCTTGAGGAGCATCACTGTCAATTGATGCCAGATGCCTCGGTGCGGATGGCCGTTGCCCCCTGCAACAGAAAGGGGCTGGTTTCAAGCGCGCTAAGACCTTCCCGCCATACCCGATCGGGACAGCTGTCAACGCGCTACCCAACCTCGTGTGTTGTGAAGCTCACCCCAATCACCCCAATCACCCCAGCGCCCCGACGGCTCTCTCGGCCAAACAACAAGCCCCCCCGCTTACCGCCTGTTACTTCTTCTGCCCCCGTCTCCCAGCCCTCGCTCGAACACCTCATCATCCGTTTCCTCCACATCTTCCTGCATCCAATTGCACATCATCCCCCCTCTGCACACCCGCAGTCCTACGAAGCTGGCGTCCTTATAAGACCCTCTTCGCAACCTCATTTCTCTCTCAGAGACCCCTTCAAAGGAGCCAAGAAGTTCGTTCTTGTCTTCCTTTCGAATTGTTCTCGTAACGGTTCGAGAGGCATTCAAGAAGGAACCCCGCGACTCCAGCCAACCTGGACTTTGACGCCCGCGTACCGATCCCCTTCAGTGTCTTCCCGTCCTCGTATCGGAGCGACGCTGTCGTCACCAAAGAATCAACAAAAGTCAAGGTAGAAGGAGAAGCACCGCTACCTTCTCAGGCTTCGCACGTCGGACGGGAAGGTCACGAAGAGCATCGCGAATCCTTCTCTGCCACCGTCAACGTCAAGCCCGCCGACCGCCGCGACACCCGCTACACAGAGGAGGTCCGTGTCTACGAGCAAGACCGCATCCGCCGCCCCGAGCACCGCGAACAAGTCCATATCCACGAGGAGACTCGCTTCAGGCAGCCCGAGAATCGACGAGAACACGTCGAGGTCGAGTTCCAGTCCCGTGATCGGTAAGTTTTGTTGTTGTTGTCTCTCTTCATCACCCTCCTGTTTTGTGCACGATTCAACGCGACTCAGCACAACCAACCCCCTGAGCTTGGCTGGACGCAGCCACAGCCCGCTTAACCCCTTTCTCTCACTGGTTTATTGTTGTCCGAGCGACACGCATTGGTCCCCACTTTTCCTCTTGTTATCTCTTCCCTGCTCACCCGGCTGACCCTTTCCCTTCCCCATCAACAGCTACCAGCAACCCTACGACCGCTACGTAGGAAGCCACATCGACGTCAAGGACAGGTCCTACGACAGAGAATCCAACGCTGTCGACGGCACTTCCCAGTACGCCCCGACCCAGATTGACGTCTCCGAACGTCAATACCGCGAACGCACCCGTCCCATCGTCGCCGGTGCTGCTGTCGAGCAAGGTTACTCCAACCTCTCCACACACCCCAGCCACGAGCAACCCTCTCGCTACCCCCGAGAGGAAGTTCGAGTAGAGAAGACTACTCGGACCACGGTCGACGCCCCCAAGAAACACAAGCGTGATATGGGATATTACGACGAAGACGGCCACTACCACTCCTTCCGTCACGGTCTCCACAAAGCTGCTGATCGCATCCTTCACCCCATCCACGGTCACCGCCACCACCACTCCTCTTCCCACTCCAACGCCAGCTCTGCTCACCACGCTGACCGCGAGGAAGTCGTAGTCAAGGAAAAGTACATCCAGACCGCTGCCCCTGCCTCTGCCCCCGTCTCCCGCGTCTCGGTCTCTGCCGCCTCCAAGCCCGTCACCAAGGTCCGCTACGCCGCTTCCCGCACCATGTCTCCCCCCAACACCATCACCATCCCCTGCCACCACATCCGCATCGGCGATCTCCTGATCCTCCAGGGCCGCCCTTGCCAGGTCATCCGCATCACCACGTCCTCCCAGACTGGCCAGCACCGCTATCTCGGCGTCGACCTCTTCACCAAGCAGCTCCATGAGGAGTCCAGCTTCATCTCCAACCCGGCCCCCTCCGTCGTCGTCCAGAACATGCTCGGCCCTGTCTTCAAGCAGTACCGCGTCCTGGACATCCGCGAGGATGGTCGCGTCGTCGCCATGACCGAGACCGGTGATGTCAAGCAGGGTCTCCCCGTCCTTGACCAGAGCAACCTTCTCCAGCGTCTGACTGACTCCTTCGATAATGGCCGTGGCAGCGTCCGCATCCTTGTCATCAATGACGAGGGTCAGGAGCTTGCTGTTGACTACAAGGTTGTCCACGGATCGAGGTTGTAAATGCCGTCTCCATTAATGGTATGTTGTCCCGTATATCTTCTAACCTTGGATGTGTTCTTACTCGATGCCAGGTCGCCTCTGAGAGTCAATGTGTCACGCTTGCACGAAGGAGTTTAGTGCTTCTTGCCGACCATATCATGTCATTTCGAAATTGTGTTCATGTATCTTGTTTGGCTTCGTTAGGGGTCATCGGCAATATGGGACTTCGCTGCCAACTCACCTCATTGCTGGGGCTCGCTTCAATGTCACTGCCTCTCTTCCAATAGAGGGGCGAGGGCGTTGATGCGGCTTCGGCGGAGATGTGTGAAGGTAGTAGGGTCAATGGTATGTGGATAGTAATGAATGGAGATCTTTGCGCTGCTTGCATACCCCTCTTCCTGACGTTGTTGTCATTGTGATGTCTGTTCTTCGATGTGTCGTCCATTGTGTGTGTCCTAGCCAAACCTTTGTCGTCCATCTTGCGCCTCTCAACGCTCCTCCAATTCTTTCCCCTGTCGCAATCGCCTCGATCGACGAGAGTTCTATGTCGCACCCTCCATAGCCGAGGAACGAAACCATCTTTCGTTCCCCAGTCAACCAGCACAAGAGTTTTCCCCGGAAAAGAGCTGCATTGACTCTTCACCCATTTCTTCAGGAACTAGCGTAATCCTACTTGTTTTTGTATAGTGCTGTCTGTGCGCAACAGGAGCTAAATGTTGTAGCGAGTCAAATGGGCGGTGAGACTGCTACGTGTACTGTGTAGTAGGTTCAAGTTGTGGGTACTCGGCATCCGAAATGGGAGGCAATGTTCCTAGTGGACTGGCAATGATGCTTCAAAGCGAAGGGCGTTCGGAGACGGACAATGTGCATCCTTCCTGTATGGGAACAGAGTGTCAGGCTTGGAAGTAAGGAGATGAGGAGCAAGAAGGGGCGGTGTGCGGTATGCGTGGTATGAGGTGGAGGGAGAAGGCGATGATGTCAATCTTGAAATTCAATGATAGCAAACAAGGACAGCTAGGGAATGTGCCAACCTGGAGAATAGCGGGGGTGTCTCAACGGCCGATGCAGCAGGCCTGCCTAGGCACGCGGGTGACAGAAAAAGTGTCGCGCTTTCTAACAAATCTTGTAAGCTTAAATTCCCTACCTACAATAATAGAGCGTAGGCAGGATGCTCTTAGGGACTTGTATTCTAGAACTGCAGAGAACCCCAGCGCAATTAACACTGTTTACTTTTAGAATTTAGGTACGTATTGCTAGCTAAGACCTGCTCTAATTCCCTGCCTGCAATAACAGAGCGTAGGCAAGATGCTCTTAGGGACTTGTATTCTGTAACTGCAGAGAGCT
>JAFHBW010000264.1:0-35994 GCA_019022765.1 Westerdykella sp. P71 | reverse complement strand
AGTAGATATCACTCAATACAGCTTCAGTGATCCTTCAATTCCATCTGCCCGATAATCTATTTCATCAAACCGCAATATCATTTGATACTAGACGAAGTGGCGTGAACGTGTCTTCGGCTGCCAGCGAGGCCCATGGCCGGATGCAACCCATAAGATGCAAGTGCCGAATCAGACAAAGGAGTCAACGGCCTGGACAAGCAGAAATTTGAGATTATTTTTCCTGGGGCTCCCTGTAGAGTGAGTGGTTGTGCGGTGCACCTGTGAGGAGGTCTAACGGGAGAAAAGGGGCCCAGTCACGTAATGAGCACCATTCCAGGGAAAGCTGACCGTCCATATTGTAATCTGAGACGGCATTGAGTTTAAAATGGCTGGAAGGAAGAGCTCCGATTGTGCCAAGAACATCTAAGCAAATCCAAGCATGAAGGCGCTTCAGCACTTCAGATCGGTTTCGCAAATACCAAGTCTTTAGCCCTGCCAGGGATCGTCGTGGTACAGGAGGTAAAAGTGGCTTGGTGTTGAAACTGATCAGCTGTGCACAATCTGGGGTTGAAGTGGTGCAGCTTCCGAGGACTTTCCCCTGAGTTTTCCGTGTCCGCCTTTTTGGGGCGGGGTCTAACGAAACGTCATAGCTGAACCGCTCAACAGCTAGTAACATTTGAAGAGGGACCTCGGAAAGAAACACCTTCCAACCACCCATTATGCATTGAACGTCACACTCCCAGACATCTCGAAGCCCTCTTTAACTTTGAAGCTGCCATGGCCAATGCCGATGTTGTCGCTTACAACATCGCCGCCTTCATCGCCAGCCTCTTCCTTTTAGAGTTTGGTGCAGACAAATTCATCGACCACACCGCCATCGTCGCGCAGCGCACTGGCATTCCCCAAACAGTAATCGGCCTGATTACTGCTGGAGGAGAGTGGGAAGAGGCATGTTCCGAATCGCAGTCGCGGCTTGCAGCCATGACCATCAGTCCACTCACTAACCCCCCTTGATAATACAGCTCGCTGTGGTTATTGCATCCCTCGCACGCAATCGGGCGTCTTTAGCCATTGGTAACATTGTCGGCTCGGCCATATCGAACATTTTAGGTGCATTTTCCCTCGGTCTCTTGTTCCATGACAAGGATAGGCCAATTCACTTCGACCGAAGCTCGCGCATATACTCGGTCGTCCTGCTCATCTTGACGACCTTCGTAACGCCTATTACATATTTTGCAGCAAAGACTGTATGGCTAGTTTGCGGCTCCCTCTTGATCGGATTCTTCGCATTCTACACTGGGTCCGTGGGATGGGCAATGCGTAGAGGGACTCTGACTGCCCCCGAGGACTCGGACAGCGACGATAGCAGCGACGAGGAGAGCAGTGACGGGGATGGCACAGTTGATATCGTTGCGGAGACGGCACCCGAACGCGCGGACGAAAGAATTTCAAAACCCAACGAAACAACGGCTCTTCTCGAGGGCCATGACCCAGTCGGCCAAACTGTACTCGCGGGTAGCTCCAGATCTGCGACCCAAACTTCGCCAGGGGTAAATCGCCGGAAGAAGCGTGGTTTACGTTATCATATATCCTACCTTTTAGTCGGCTTCCTCGCCATTTGCCTGGCAGGCTACGTCCTCTCTCACGCCGCCACTACGATTACCGACGAATTTGGGATCTCGGATGTGCTATTCGGAGTCGTTATTCTTGCAATCGCCACGACGCTCCCCGAGAAGTTCGTCGCTGTGATGAGCGGGCATCGAGGTCATGCTGGTATCCTCGTTGCGAACACGGCCGGTAGCAATATTTTCCTACTTACGCTGTGCTCTGGGATCGTTATGCTCGATGCCAAAGGAACACTTGAACACGGCAACGTCAATATCATCGAACTCGGCTTTCTTTGGGGTTCAACGGTTGCTTTCGCTGCGACGGTCTGGTTTGGGGGAAGGTTTTCCCGGTGGATAGGGCTGGCGATGTTGATTGCTTACATTGTATTCATGGTACTAGAGTTTACTGTAATCCGTGGTGTAGCTACTGGCAACTAGACAGCTTATTTGAGCGAATGTTTTTGCCATGAAACTCTGGAAATATACGCAATTTGAGAAACGGCAACCAATGAGAATTGAAGGGCTATGGAAGGATTGGTTGGCTTGCTATGCGCATGTTAGTGACGGGACAAACTCAGGAATCAGCTATCTCCTAAAATTGGTCGAACTATAGGACTTTGTTAAGATCTCGAAATCCTGAAACACTTGAGTACTTTGATTTTGACGATGATGTTTCATCTACCAAGATTCCAGTGGACCCAGCAGGAGGCATGATGGTCATGTGTCCTCGGTCTGGATATGCTGACAGGGCTGAAAAAGAGTGCGTGAAAACGGAACTATTGTTCAATCACTTGACACTTGGTTCCGCATTCGTATTCTGTGCAGGGCTACACCCAGGATCCGTAATTCACTCGCAATCTTCATTGTCCCCAATCATATTTTTGCACTTGATCAAAGACTTTGTGAAGCGAAGGAGGATGCTCGCTGCACCCGACTTTCAAAAGATCTACCGTAGGACGATCCGTCAATCATTTAATCGAGAGACACACACCCAGCTTTCATGTTCCCGGAGACACTTTCCGAGCGAATCATAATATGCAACTCCACTGGTAGGTATGACGTGAGCAGCGATTATCAGGTATTATCCGACTGGATGGATAGACCTCTGATGTTCAGCTTGCTCGCAGGTACTACCCAATCTGGCCGTATTACTGGTAGAACGTCATATCTCCCGATTAGGAATCTACTAATAGGCCAGCGGTTGATGCTCCAGTAGAAACTGGGGAGTATTGGTGCCCAAATTACTCGTGTAGGGCAAGATCGGTATCTTCCGACCCAGCGCACACCAACGGCAAGGCAAACGACGCACGCACCCTGCCTACTCCCTGTACAAGGCTGAACGCAGCAAGGGTGTGAAAATTCTCGAGACGGCTGGGGCGCCAGCCACTCTGGACCTGGCACGTCGTGGAAAAAGAAAGCAAGCTCGCGTGCCTGCCGTCTTGGCGGGAAAACGTGGGAATCGCAAGGTTGAAGAGGATTGCTTTACGTATTTTTTTAAAGAGGATATTGTCCATGGAGGTGACAATGTCGAACCACGTGTATACGGTAGAGGACGGGGAGGTCGTCTTTCGGTCGGTACGGTTACATGCTTGCGAAGCACGGAGCCGTAACGATGGTCGGTAAGGCTGGCGAGCAGAACATATCGTGAGGCTGCTGAGATAGCCGAAGCCACTCTATCAGCTCCTCGATGGGATGGAAGAGGTGTAAAAGGCTCAGACCGGGCCCATGGCATTTCCGGTCACCTTTCTGAAACCGAAACCGATATCTTCAGGTCGACATCACTGGTGTCGGAGTTCCACCGGAGATGCACTTCGTGAGATAACATCCAGTGCCACAGGTTCGGCGATCAAACAGCGGCCTTGGTCCTGAGGAAGCCGGTGAGTCTGCACGAGCCATGGAAAGGCGACCGTTGATAAGTTTTCTGTCGGCGCCGCCGCCTCCTGCACAACCCCACGAATATTTGTAACGGATTCCCGTAGAGTTGGTCAAGCTAGGAACAAACATCGTGGAACGGCATTCCCGATTCCGCAGCCGAGCCTGGCTTCGGGATGGCTTGAGGTCGCCTCGGTCCGCAAAACTTTCTTTCTCTTCCCATCATCCCATGACAATATAGGCGAGCTTTTGGTTTTCGGATGGCTGAACACCCAGATATCGAAACGAGCAGGAGTAACGTAAAGTAAAATAATTTTGGGACATCGCGATTGATGAGGTAGAGAGAAATTTGGGCCAGTTTGGCAAAGTGAAATGCGCGAAAACAAGTGACTTGGAAATTGGACTGGATTTTCACCGACTGGAGAGTAGAGAAAGCTGATGGATATGAAATTCAAATAGGTATATTAGGAGTATGAAATATGGAAAAAATGCAAGCTCCAAACGAAGCGGAGCAGACACGGTGTCAAGGTTGTACATAGTCGTCCATGGGACACGTAGGCAAACTGACGGGCCTCCGCGGGATCCGAACTGCAGTGGCATCCTGTATTCTCTCTTTGAATCAACTGAGGTCAGTCTGGGACGAGATTTCATGAGCTCTCGTCTCAGTGATGACTAGTAACGACGATATCAAAGGCTCTAGATACGCTGTCACTTGAGGAGCAGAATGGATGAAAGGCGTGGAAATGCTTTCACGTTTTGCGCAACGCTCGAATAGAATGACAATGGGGGACGACAGCATTGGGAACCCATCATGGCCAGAATGTTGTGGATGATAGATATAGCAGCGGCTCGTCGTTGAAACAACATGCTGTTCTCCTAGGCCTGCACGACTCATCTATGTTCGAATCGGTAATCCGTCCTCCAGCGCCGTTTGGCAGATTGCCGTCTTCCCTGTGCAGGAGTCGCTTGTCTTGTGACCTAGACCCCTCTTTGGGCATGCATATGCAGATCGATAGCGCACCGGGGTATTTCTAGTCACCTACAACGTTCCTCGCCATTGCCAAGGTATAATATGGCCAACGTCATCTGCGTTAGTTTGGAAACGGGATCCTGCGTACATGCCTCTTTTGCGCGATTTTCTGTCTAGGTGCCGCTGTGCTAAACGGTTGGAGACGGTTTTCCGAACATGATGTGCTGTATGTTTGAGAAGTGGCTGTCCGCGGACGTGGATTCATATTGGACGGTAGGTATGCATGCTTGGCAATAATGCATGCTGTACGGTACCTTCAGATGCGGGGTTGACGGCTAGTCGAACCTTCAAAGTTAACTTCACTTTCCTCCCTACCGATGATTTAGCGGCTGCTGATATTTGGCTTTCCATATTGAAGGCGTGGTTCGGGTATGGTCGCTGTAAGGTAGATTCTTCGAGGAGCCCTTACTACGAACTGTTCTGCGCGCTACTCCGCCTCTGCGGCGAAGTCCCGCATGGCAACCCCGCTTCTGCGACCCAGCCATCGTAAGAGATTTGGGTGGAAGGCATCCTCAAGAGATGGGAACTAACGTGGGCTGTCTCGTGTCATGCAACGCTGACGTTGGCCTACAGCAATATTGACTTTTACGAGGTTTCCAGAGGGTAATCGTATTCCTGTAATGGGCATGCCGCGAAGACTCGGAACCCGACGAGCACCATCTCCGTGTATCCAGCAGTTTTGCCGTCGGACGTCATAACATGCCCTCGAAACCAGCCGCCTAGACTGGGAAACAGATACAGGGTGTGAAAACAAACTCTAAACACCAACCCACGCCAAACCACCCCTAAGAATATGAGACTTGTTGAGGAGCTCAAGAGTCTAGACGTCCCTTCTCGATTTGAGGATGTTGAATTGTAGTCAACAAGATCGCCTTGGCATCCCACGCTTCGCACCGTTCCGGGCAAGTGAGCGCATGCCCATTTCATCCGATCGACTGCGCATGATCGGCTTATTCATAAGGGAGTGAGCCACAGACGTAGCGCAGGCTCCTTTTCAAATGAGACAGGCACGCTGAGCTCTGTCAGGTTGGTCAAGACCTGTTGGTCTGCCGTCCAGTTCAAGGGAATACGACGGCGTCACTCATACTATCGTTGGCGTGTCCGCCTCTCGAGGGAATGGTGGGACGAACGGGATCGTCAGAGTCCAGACAGAGAATTGCCCAGAAGGTACCCTTGGATGGCAAAATATCCGGAAATCTGAGTAGCGTGGGGTGGGATGCCACAGCGAAGGTCGGAAAACTTCCGTGGAAAATGTATCGAGGATTCTTGCCAGGCACTTTTGATCGACAAATGGAATAAGCTGGAAATACAGGCGTCGATGTGGCGGTTCTCGCATGGCAGATTTGGCATCCAGCTTGAGCAGGAGCAAAATCTGATGCCGTGAGGAGGGTATGTTCATGTACGACATCTGTTAAGGCGCGCCGCTGGTGTTGCCGTGCGACAATCGATCGGTGTGAGTTTTGCGGCATGATGCAGTGGAGTTTCTGAGTCCATGGGTCTGGTTGAACTTTGACATGCTCCTTATGCGTTATTCCCGGCAGCCACAGGCTGGGCTGGTCTTAGCCTTCAAAAACTGCGACCCCCTTTGTTGAGTGTGACAAACGCATCCCACGCTTGTGCCACTCTCCCTCTTGCCGTCTTAATTCTTGTGTCAACAAAATGCCGAGGAAGTTGTTTCCAGACCCATCCGAGTCTGGTAGACCTAACAGACTCCGCGGTAGTGTGTGCGTTCCAATCTATCCATGACCGTCTAGCGCAACCTGACCCTTCCAAGCTCTTCGTTGATTGCTCTCCACCAGAGGATTTCCATAGATGGGGCGGAAACAGACACTGCCAATGAGGCTTGAATATCCCACCTTGTGCTTATTGTGCACCACAGCAGGATGTCTGACGTCTGGCCTCGTGCATCTTCAACACTTTGGGCAGCAATAGCTATAACCCATAGCCCCGAATTCCTCAATATCCTCAACTGATCTGGATGCAGTGCCGAAACTGCAAAGATTTCCCGTCCAGAGAGCGAAAGCCATGGGGCGTCATGCAAGTCAGAGAGCCGATCTCGTGTCGGGGGACCATGCGACCAGAGTTCAACGTGGTAAGAAGGCGGGGACGCCGTGCATTCTTGGCTTGGTTCGGTGAATAGATTGTGGGGTAAAAGAGGTCGCCGTCGGACTCGGTCCTGCTTCGGCTTCGCTTCGCTTCTTTGCGAGGCTGTGCCATCCTGCCTCTGTCAAACAACACACTGTGCATGCCCTCCATTCAGAGAGTTGCAACGAGACTATCCTGGGTTCTTGTTACGAGACGTTGCATATGTCCAGTAATAACACATGCATAGTAAAAATTTTATCCCTCGTGCCAGTATTGCCAGTATTGCAAGTCCGGGGTACTGCTATTCTTGTGGGGAACCCGGTCCTTGTGCGTGGAAGGGGGGGTGAGAAACTACGCCTCTGGATGTGGAATATCAATAATGGAGCTACTGTGGTATGATCAACTTGCAATCTTGTCGCGAACGGCTTTCGTCGGAACCTAGATGTCTCCCTTTTTCCGCCAGCCGTTCGCCCTCAAGTGCGGCGTGGGGGATGAGCACATCGGTTCCCAGGGGCTCAGGAACCACAACTTTATTCCCAACAGCTCCGACAGTGAGCCTTGGACTTGGAAGCCAAAAGCAATGGGAGGCTGAGCTTTCCATGCCTCCGGGTCCATCTCTTTTCGTGACTGCCGAAGATCCATGTGCAAATGCAGTGCAGCGCTGGCCATGCGGCATGTGTCCTGTGACCTTCTATTTTGGTACAAAGGTATGTTAAGTTAGTTGCGAGGGACGGTTTGGGGAGTCCTCTCTAGGTCAGCCGCCTTGAGGGGAAGCGGTAGCGACTCGTGAAAAACCCACGATGCGCTCTGAGCTGCCCAGGAAGGGGTACCCCGAAGTACTTTTGGGCCTCGTCCTGTGTGCAACAAGCGGCGCAGGCCAGGACAGGCTCTCGGCCCATCGTGCGCCACTAAATCAATATGGCGTGGGGGTACCGTTCCACCAGAGTCCACCTTCTGCGATCCTGACTCCATAATGATGAGACACCAACGGTGAATTATTGATGACTGCGCTTGATTGCCGTTCGCTGTGCTGATGCATGCCTGATCTTGTGACGAGGCATCTCGGTTGGTTACCAGCTGAGGGCTGGCCACGTTTTGCGTCCTTTACCATTGTCCCTTCTTTTGCCTTCTCTGCATTTGGAAGAGCCATGGCGACTGGGACCACGACCGACAACAGACCGATCCAGGGTCGCGGGCGTGATATCAGATGATGAAGGACGGAGCCGCAGCTGGGTCTGTCCATGGCGACCAGCCTCCCAGTAACCTCCCCACCCCCACACTAAGATTGCCCCGAAGAGCGTGCCCGCAACGCTCTTGGCCTGCCAAACAAGTCCAAGGGGGTCGCATGGGTGTGATGGTGGCGATGCCAACCCAATCATCGACCATGGTGCGCTTGGAGAAGATCGTCACAAGGCTTGCCCCCCCTTGCCCAACACCTCCGGCCAAGGTTCCGACGACGACGCCTTTCTCTGCTTCCAGCTGCATCACAACGTGAGGAGAAAAAAGCAACGCATTCGGGGACCACCATTTCGCCGCGTCATTGGCTCCAACCCATGATCATTGGGCCAAGCCGCAAACACGCGTGCCTGACATCGGCCACAGTCAGGACAGCGCCTCCAGATTTCACCGCCCCCCTTGGGCGTCGTCACAGCTTTGCCTGGTCGTCCTCCTGCAACCGCGTTGTTTTGCGTGCCCTGGCTGTTGACCGATTTCCATCCTCCCTTCCAAGCCGTCAGCTGGACCCCCACACTTGCAATGCCCTACCTACTAGCTGCCCCGTAGTCGCCCCTCTGGCCCAGAACTATTTAAGTCATTGCCATCCTCGGTACCCCGTAGGTATTTCGTGAATCATCCTTGACGTGTTCGTAGCGTTCGTCCTAGTTTGGCTTTCCCGAACCGCGTTATTCTTTGTCACAGCTTCCGCTTTCTCGTCATTCCTCTTCACCCTTTGTCAATATAAAAAAAGCCTCCTCACCCTTTTCCACAATGGCACCCCATCACGACGCCCCATCTCCTCCCAACAGCTTCACATCCAGTACTCCTTTTTCAATCAACTCTCACCCTGTCCGTTCAATCTACGACATGTCCCACTATCAAGACAGGTTTGAGACAAGTTCTGTGGAGTCCAACGATGTAGGCATTCGTCGAGCGTTGACTCCCGGAATCTATGTCCCTACTGTTGCCTTCTTCGAACCACATAGTGAGAATGTGGATGTGGCGACGACAGCCAGACACGCCGTCCGTTTGGCAAAGGCTGGCGTAGCTGGAATCACCACCCAAGGATCCAATGGGGAGGCCGTCCATCTCTCCCACAGAGAAAGGAACCTCATCACCCGGACGACACGTGACGCATTGGATGATGCTGGATACGGGTACTTGCCCGTCATGGTTGGCTGCGGTGCTCAGTCGACGAGGGAGGCCATTGAGCTTTGCGAAGAAGCTGCTGCCTCCGGAGGAGACTACGCATTGGTGCTTCCACCCGCATATTATCAAGGTCTTTTCTCCAAGGAAACCGTCAAAGACTTTTTCCGAGATGTTGCAACCGCCTCGCCTATACCGATTCTCATCTACAACTACCCCGGCGCCGTCTCTGGGATGGATCTCAGCTCGGACACAATCATCGAGTTGGCCCAGCATGAGAAGATTGTTGGCTGCAAGCTGACATGCGGAAACACTGGAAAGCTCAACCGCATAGCGGCTGCGACCCGTGCGGCGACTCTGTCTGATCCGGGCTCCGGTTTCATGTGCATGGGTGGATCTGTCGATTTCACTCTGCAAATGCTGGTCGGTGGAGGCTCCGGTATCATCGGTGGCACAGCAAACATTGCGCCGAAGGCCTGCGTCAAGGTGATGGAATTGTTCGAGGAAGGAAAATACGCGGAAGCTCGCCGATTGCAAGCCATCGTGGCCCGCGGTGACTGGGCCTCCATTCAAGGCGGTGTCATTGCCACTAAAGCCGCCTTGATGGCTCACTTTGGTTACGGAGGCTATTGCCGCAAGCCCCTCCCCAAGCCAAACAAAGAGGAGATGGGAAGATGGCGCGAGGCGTTCGAAGAGTTGGTTACCCTGGAGAACCAGCTGCAATAAGAAGCCGTCCTCAGCACTGTACGACTCTCCACCCTCATTCGGTTAGGGACATCGTCCGTTCAACCGTACTGAGCACAAATCGGTGTCTCGGAGTGGCCACGTTCAGCCAAAAGGCATTTACCCATATTTTCTAACCAAGGATGCATGAGGGAGCATTTCCAAGGCGTTGAACGTCTTTGCATTGGAGGCGTTACTGGAGTCAAATTCCATGCTTTTTTTTTTCTTGTGCGTCGGGACAAAAGCAAGCGGACCAAAAGCTTTTCCGATCGTTTCATGTTCGAATTTCCAATTCAGGAGGACTATCGCATTCTGGAACACTATGCGCGACGCTCACTGTGTAACTATCTCTTATCTCTTCCTCTGACTGTTTTTATTGGTTCTGATTTAAGCGATTTATGAATGTTGACTGCAGGGAATATCTAGCATCCGGTCGTTTTTGCAGTAGATGAGTCGCGTATAGAATAGTTCGACGTTCACATAACCATTGTCAATATCGCTCTGCCCTTTACTTTAGCTCCTGGAGTGACATATTCCAAGGGTTGAACTCCTCACACTGTGGCTCTGCGAGGTCAAACATACCTTTCCAACACTACGACGCCAGGCACGCACTCGCTTGTAGGGCACCTGGGATGAACTCATCCTGAAAGGGAATAAAATTCCGTGAGACGGTCGTGGGATCCTGATTCTTGCATGCGGCATGACATCAACGGTACCTCGGGCGTTTGTTTAATCTCTCTTTCAGGCTGTCCCCGGAGTTCTCTATACCGCAATAGAACAAGCTCAGTGACAAGGGGGCGAAGAAAGTGGCCAAGCGCAGCGATTTGATCCTTGCATCAAGGCCGCAGTGTTGATGATAGCCGTTTGTTCCCAATTTCGACCAGCGTCACACGTGGACACCATTGCACACCGCAAGTCTGTATAACTACCGATCAGCGATTATAGCACGTAGAAAATTGCTTCCCTGGATGAAATGTAAGCAGATTTGCCAACCCATACGAACAACTGTAGTCAAGCGTACCGTGCATCGCCCTCATCTTGTTGAACAGGAACGGCGCATCAACCCTACGATGCTCGATCCATGAACAGTGCTTGAGGGTATAAAGGCTCCTTGCGCTTAGCCCCGGAGAATCATGCTGCAGTTCAATTTTGAAGCCGAGGTTTCCAGAAAGAAGGTAGTCCAATCGGAGGATTCCTGGAGGCGTCCACGTGGTGGTCGCCCTTGACCATGCTTTCTTTTTCCCCGTGGAGGACTGTACCACAAGAATTATAAGCCGACAGCTGTGTGACAGGGATAGTACAAGGTATAGCGAGACGCTGCGGAATTAAATCCAACCCCTTAGGATGTTATTGGAGTTCCAAATTTTGTATTGATCACCGTTGTGGGGGAGACCGTACGCAGTTTAGCAGGCTGTGCGTTTCGCAATCTGTCCCTACACTCTGCTATCTCAGCTACCGTGCTCTCCGGTATCTGCGACGAGTCCAGGCGGACATCCACGGTTTCACCTAGATTAACCCAGAATACCCCATCCAGCTTTCACGTTGATGTACCGCGCACGTATCCCATCAGTCAGCATCTGGTACTCGCCAATCGAGAAAGGAGATCTGGTCATAGAGAAAACGGCGTTCCCAAAATAAGAAGAGGACAACAAAGAAGAGCTCTTGAATTCTGCGTGATTCTTATGGTTGACGTTGAATTACGGTTGAACCTTAGAAGTCGGGGGGAAGAGGTGTTCGAACAGCCCACGCTAACCGCATGAGTACGAGCTTTGTTCGATCGTAGGATTTACCACCATAGCTCAGTGCAATACCAAGGCTTAATCGGGACCCATCTTATATTCTAACTTGAATGTTCGCGTGCAAATGTTACTCCAAATATTTTGACGGTTTAAGTATGTCTGGATAGGAAGGTTTACCATTGCTACCTAGCATTGATCGGGGGCTCTATATATATAGTCTCTTCGCCTTGCAGCCCTAAGTACAATGACTTCGTGTTTCTGATTGGGAAATTAGATGTCCTGATTTGGAACTGTTCCCCATGTTACGGTACAGGTACCCAAATGAGCTTTGCTCTTGTCGCAACAGAAGCTGGAGGCGACCTAACAACAACAAGCACCATCGCGGGACGTGTTTCAAGGGGTTTGAGATCCCAACCTAATCGCGGAGGAGCGGCATTATTGTACTCTTGCACGGTTTTCCAAGACCCGGAGTCACTACTAGAGATCCAAACCTGTTTCCCATCCAGGTAGACCTCAACAACACTCGCGTGGCTCCCAACACTGTGTTGTCCCGACAAGTGAAGCTTCACCAATTCACCCGTTTTCTCAACGGTGACACTGACCGAAAGATCGGAGTTTGAAGACGTTGATGGTTTCGCACTCGAAACCACCGTGTCGGATTTGAGTACCGGTGTCAAAGGGGGACTCGAACGCTTCTTGCTCCCACGTTCAAAAGCCCACGCCATACTCAACAACCTCTCGTCCTCATACGCCTTCCCTGCAAACGTCAAGTTAACAGGCATTTTCCTTCCCGCCATAACACCCATTGGCACAGACACAGTAGGCACCCCTAGATGGCGGATTGCACGATTGCCGTTGGAGTATTTTACTCCATTCTTTAGGCTGTGTGTGGCACTCTCGAGGTTGAATTCCAAATCGGCAAACCCGACGTCTCCATTTGCAGGGAAGACAACGCAGTCGATTTTTAACTCATCCATCCAATCCTCCAGGTCTCGTTTTCGCTGGGCTTCAAGGGCGCATAGTGCTTCTTTCAGGCCGGGGACATCAAAAATAGAGGTGTCTTGGTGCTCTGCCGCCAGAGCCGGGAGTCCAGCGTAGTTGATCCAGTTTCGGACTTCCAGAAACGTATCCGGAATATAGTCCTTTGGCTTTGGGAAGAGCATTAGTGGATCCACCGCTTTTAAATTTGACAAATTCGGATCGTTGTTTTGTTTCAGAAAGTCATCCCATGCTTTAGCAATCAGAATGCTGCGTTCAGCTTGGTTCCAACCCGCAGGTGCCCCATCCACATTGTTGGCTTCGCCCGACATAGAATCATTCTCGTAGTTGGTTACCAGCGGGAAATCCGTATAGATGACTTCCGCACCCAACGTCTCCAGATCCTCCCGTGCCCTTTCCCAAAGTTCCAACACTTCCGGATTTACGGTGATTGGCTTAGCATGTGGATCCGAGTCTGTCTGCCCGACGTACAGTTTCGGAACGCCGATCCGTTTCCCCCTCAGTACATCCTCCTTTTCAAGTCCCTTATAATCCACCTTCCCCTGCTTATGAATCTTAATATGTGTTTGCGTCCTCCAGAAGTCTCCTTCTGCATGTTCATCTGGCTCCGCGATAACACCCAAAAGCTCTAGCATATCTGACACACTCCTGGCATACGGGACCGGTACATCGCAAGTCACATACAGCGGCCAAAGCCCGCGACACGACAACACGCCCCTGCTCGGCGTGTACGCCACAAGAGCATTATTACTCGCCGGGGATCTTCCACTCGACACTGTTTCCGATCCCATTCCAAAGGCCGCCATACTGGCCGCTAACGACGTGGCAGCACCGTTCGAAGATCCGGACGAATACGCCGCAGTCAAGTACTTCGGATTGCAAGGGCTTTCCGCTCGTCCATATAGACCTCTCTGCATTCCTCCGGCGGCCATGGGTGGCATATTTGTCTTCCCAATTAGAATTGCACCCGCCGCACGAAGTTTCTCTGCTATTGCTGCGTCTTCTGAGGATTTGAGACCCTGGAGGGCAGGTGAGCCATTGGTTACTGTAAGACCCTTGTACTTGTAACTATCTTTCAATGTGTACGGTATACCTTCCAATGGTCTTGGTGGGAGCGCCTGAGCACGCCGAGTATCAGAAGCTGTCGCCTCCTCTAAAACGTGGGGGTTGAAAACGGTGAAGGTATTAAGGCCGCCAAGGATATCGTAAGTTGCGATACGGAGGAGGTAGCTTATCACAAGCTCTACGCTGGTGGCGTGTCCTGATTCTAGGGCTTTTCTGTGGTCTTCGATGCTCGCTTCAAAAATGTTGAACGGGGTTGGTTCCATGGTGCAGTCTTCTCGTAAGCAAATCCCTTTGGTACTGGAAGGGTCAGTGAGATTCCCTCGTCACGATCATGCAAAAAGATTCTTTGGAGGTTGAAAGGCCGACGAATGTTTCCGTCTACGGTCGCGTGCAAATGCCTATTGCAGTATAGGGTGTGAAGGGTGGGGCGGGATTAGTATGGTGGAGCAGTGAAGATAAAGGAGCGGGGTAAGTGCACAACCACCCACCGAAGTAGTAAATGGGCAGGGAAAGATATAAGATCTCCTTAGCTCTGTTGAATCTGGTGAATGATGAAAGAAACTGAACAAACGCAAAACCATGGCTACCAGTGCTTGGTGAGAAACAACGTTCCGTACACGGCCGCGAAATTAGACTTAATTTGATGCAAAACAATGAACGCCATTCGCCGATCCAAGAGGTATCATGGTGACAACCTAAGCCTGCTCGCATGTATAGTCACATAAGATCTTCTTTTTCGCCAAGCTTATTCTCCAGGAGCAAAAGAAATCCGGCCTTTCCATCCTTCCGCCCATATTTTGGAGAAGCCCCATCCTGGCTCAACTGCGTTCACCCTCGGTATTCGTCGCACCATAGTTATTCGTCTTCCGGACTCGGCCAGTGATGTCTTGCCATGTCGCTCCGAACCTCCTGCCAGTGCTCGCCAGCAAGCCCTCCTCTTCATCTTCTTCCAAATCACGGTCAATCTGGTCTTGGTCAAGCTTGGGAGTCCTGACGAGTGTGGTTACGAACACAATGAGATATACGCCCAGGAAAGCGAACTGGGCCCAGAAGAGGATCACACCGAAGAAGGGGAAGTTGATGGTGATGCGGTTAATGAAGGTGCTGAGCACACTCGGTGTACATACTTCCTTGGCGACAGGATTTTGAGCAAGCTCGGTGCATGCCTTGATTGCGCTACGGTGCTCTTTGCAATCAGGCTGTTCCCCAGGATGACGAGGTTCCAGGTCGCAGAAAGTCTGAGGTCCGAAGGTAGCGTATTGGGGCGCTACCACCATGGCTACGGAGTAGTTGATGGCCAGGACAATAAGAGTGAGCATAACAGTCGCCATGAGCAGAGCTTGAGGGGATGTGCGACCTTTGCGAATCTTGAAAAGAGTCACCCAGAGGAACCGGATTCCAATTGTAGCGATTCCGACAATCGAAGCAGAAAAGAAGAACATAATGAGGAGAAGGAAGAGGACGTAGTCAATCGGGAATACCTTGGATGACTTGACCAGGATCCAGTTGATCGGCTGAAAAATGTTGATGCGCCCGAGGATGTATCCGCAGCCCGACTTGCAGATTGAGTTCTTTGCCTTATCAATTCCTGTGATGAGCATGCTGGCAAATATGGTTATGGCCAAGATGATGAGGATCAACCCTCCGAGGAGTTTCAAAGGTCTGAATACAGCCTCAATCTTGTTCCAAGCCTTGACCAGGAAATGACGTTCACCTGTTGATTCCGCAGCTAGGCGCTCCCTTCGAATAAGAGTGCGTTCTTCTCGAATAAGAGATTCCAGCTCGCGTCTATCACGCGAGTCCAGACCTCCTTGTCGGCCTTGGTTGCGGCCCTCGAGTTGACGCTGGCGCTCGCGGTTCTGCTCAAGCTGTGAGGCGGTGTTCGCGGCGAGGGCAGGAGCGGAGATCGATGGAGCAGATTTTATGAGGGCGACGGGAAGCAACGCGAGTCCGGCGCCAGTATAGAGGATGTAGATCAGAGTACCGACGACACTCAGAAGGCCGAGGGCAAAGGACAAGGCTCTTTCGCCATCTACAAACTTTTAGCAGCCGTCAATGATTTCCAGGGACGGAAGACTTACGGTTCTCTGCCAGTAGTCGTTTAAAGTAGTCCAGGTCCAATCGATCATTGCGTTTGGCCTGCTTCGCGAAGGGAACGAAGAAACCTACCAAGAAGATGATAATTACGAAGAGGATAAACGATATGGTGTATTTGAAAGCGCCCCAAAAATGTTGCCCAAAGGTCTGCTCTCCGTGCTCCGCGGCATCCTCGTCATATTCTTCATACCAAAAATATGTGAACGGAATAACAAGCAAGCAAAGCACAGCGTCAAGCGAGTAAAGGGTGTAGTAAACAACTCGTAGCGTGTATACGATGGCGTCAACACGATCCGGAGTCGCCCAGTCCTTTTTCCGACCCTGACTGGATAGAGAGGTCGAAGATACTAGTGCCACATCGACAGGAAGTAGAAGAACTGTAGCAAGGAGCGCGGTGGTGGTTATTATGCAGACGGTGGTCACCGATGCGGCGCGGTCTCGAGGGGTCTGGTAGGTAAAGACGAAAATGCCAGCAATGGCAAGGAGAAGGACGACAGCGACGACATACGCCACCCAAATCAGACTCGTCTGTATGAGAGCCATGATATCGCTCGCCACTCGCCGAAGGGAGCCTTTCGGAAATCGAAGAGTATATAATAAGACAGGTGGGAGACAAGCTGGAGGTGGAGAGGTCGCGGGAATGACGACACGACGGGTGTCCGAGCTTCCACTAGCGCCTTGGCAGGCGCGGTCTTTCAACGCGTCGCAACCTCAACTCCATCTCAGCCGTCACCATCTGCCAAATCCGAACTTTACGCCGCCTCCGCAATACATAACATGACCGGCGGCGCTGCTTCTAATAATTTCTACCACCATGCAGTGCTATACTGAATTGGCCCCTCCGACTGCCGTCAGCCACGCTGTGCACCTCCCGTTTCTCTCCTCAAAGGCCAACAACCTAGTCGTCGCAAAGAACTCCTTGCTTCAGATATTCGAATTCAAATCGACCGTCACCGAAGTCTCCCGAGATGGCGGCGAATCCCCAGACAATGTGTCTCCAAACATGGACATGGAAGCAGCGGATGTGCCCCTGCAGCGCACCGAAAATACCACAAAACTTGTGCTGGTAGCGGAGTTCCCTCTCGCCGGTACCGTGATATCGCTTGGGCGGATAAAAGCACTGAATACCAAGTCAAAGGGTGAAGCGCTGCTGGTGGCTTTTCGGGACGCAAAGCTGAGCTTGGTGGAGTGGGATCCAGAGACCTTCAATCTCAGTACCATATCAATACACTTCTATGAAAACCCAGAGCTGGCGGGCGCACCGTGGGATGCAGAATTGAAAGATACTTATAACTTTCTGGCGGTAGATCCCAGCAGCAGATGCGCCGCGCTCAAGTTTGGGGCGCATAATTTCGCCATATTGCCCTTCAAACAGCAAGGGTTGGCGGAGGAGGACTACGATTCGGACTTGGGCGAGGAGCGAGCGGAACGGTCGAATGCACGGGAGGAGGTTAGCGGTGAAAGCATTCCGTATCTACCCTCATTCGTGCTACCCCTGACACACCTCGACCCTGCTTTGACTCATCCAGTCCATTTGGCCTTTTTGCATGAGTATCGCGAACCGACCTTCGGCATCGTGGCAGCTTCTCGTGCTACAGCTCCGTCTTTGCTAGCCGAGCGGAAGGACATCCTGACATATACTGTTTTCACCCTCGATCTTGAGCAGAAGGCTTCCACGACCCTTTTATCTGTGCAAGGCTTGCCGTACGATATCTTTCAAGTCGTCCCTTTACCAAACCCAATCGGTGGTGCGTTATTGATTGGAGGAAACGAGGTCATTCATGTAAGCCAGGCAGGAAAGGCGAACGGAGTGGCCGTAAACGAGCTTGCGAAAGCAAGCACCTCGTTCCCTCTATCAGACCAGTCCGACCTTTCCTTAAGACTCGAGGGCTCCACTACCGAAATTCTAAATCCGGAGAACGGAGACGTACTCCTTATCCTCAAAGATGGGTCCATTTTCACCCTGACTTTCACTTTGGATGGAAGGTCAGTATCAGGCTTGACTCTGCAGCCGGTCAACCAAGACCACGGTGGGAAAGTACTCAGCGGTCGATCATCGTGTACCATCAATATGGGTCGTGGGAGACTTTTTATTGGAAGCGAAGATGGCGACTCTGTGCTCCTGGGATGGACCGATCGGTTTGCGTCCGCCACGAGCAAGCGCGGGCAAGCCGACGCCGGGCTAGATGAAGAAGTGTCAGCCGACGAGATGGAAGAGGACGATCTTGACGATGATCTCTACAACGACACTGCCACAGTCAAGAAAGTCACGATCGCCCCTGCGGAGCCGACACCAGAGGGGACGTACACATTCAGGATTCACGACGTTCTGCCAAGTCTTGCACCCATCAAAGATGTTGTGTTGAACGCGAAAGCGGATGCAAGGAGGATAGATGTCCCCAATTCAAGCCAGATGCCCGGTGACCTTCTTCTTGCGACGGGAAGAGGGCGTGCTGGCGCCATAACGAAGCTCGAACAAGATTTGGTGCCTACCAATCTGACCCAATCCACACTGGAATCCACACGGGGACTGTGGGCTGTCCACGCAAAAAAGCAAGCGCCCAGTGGTGTAGTCGCCGAGATTGGTCAGGACGCCGAAGCAAACATATCATCTGATGTTGATTACGATCAGTATCTTGTTATGTGTCGGGCTGGCTCTGGCGGCACAGAAGATACAGTCGTGTATGAAGTCCGGGGCACTGATATCAAAGAAACTTCCAAAGGAGAATTTCAACGTGAGGAGGCATCGACTATGAACGTCGGGACTCTTGCCGGGGGGACCAAGGTAGTCCAGGTCATGCGTACTGAGCTTAGAACCTATGACTCCGGTCAGTTCGATGGGGTAACCCCTTTGAATACGTAATGCTGACAGTCAATGACTAGAACTTAACATGGACGAGATCATTCCGATAGAGGATGAGGAAGGCACTGAGCTCCGGATCATTAGTGCTAACTTTGCCGACCCGTATTTGCTACTTCTCCTTGAGAACTCCAATATCAAGATCTTCAAAGCCGGTAACAGTGGGGAAGTTGAAGAAGTCGATTGCAGCGATGTGACATCGGTCAAATGGCTATCAGCATCACTTTACAAGTCTACTCTCCTCACGGATATCTTTGCATTTCTCTTGACGCCAGAAGGAGTTCTTCAGGTATGTTTTCCTCGTGCTTTGCCAAAACGTCACCCATTAACATGTTTTAGATATTCTCAATGACTAATTTGGATCGACCGAGCTTTGTCGCAGAAGGACTGACCTTCCTTCCACCACTACTAACAGCCGATTACAACGGTCGTAAGAACACCGGAAAAGCTGCTATTACCGAAATACTCGCGGCTGATTTGGGTGACACTGTATCAAAGTCACCTCATCTCATTGTGAGTTTGCTCGCTTTCATCTTTCCTTTGCCGCTAATTGTCTAGGTCCGCACTTCGACAGACGACCTCGTCATTTACAAGGCGTTCCACTACCCTCATAGGCCCGCCTCTGAACCGTGGACTAAGAACCTGCGATGGCAGAAGCTCTCCCAGCAACGTCTACCTAGGTATAGCGAAGAGCCTGCTATGGAAGCGGAAGACGCCGGCAGGGAGAGCACGCTTATTGCCCTGAACAACATCTCTGGATACAGTACCGTCTTTCAGCGCGGAACCTCTCCATCGTTTATTCTTAAAGAAGCTTCCAGCGCTCCGCGCGTCATTAGCCTGGCTGGCAGACCTGTGAAAGGCCTGACCAGATTCCATACGTCAGACTGCCAAAGAGGGTTTGCCTTTATCGATGCAGACGTAAGTACAGTTCCAACTGTGCCCCAGCGAGCCATTAAGATTATCAGGACAATTTCCGGATATCTCAACTGCCAGCTGAGACACATTTTGGCCATGTCGGCTGGGCCACCCGGCGGTACCCCATGGGGTCGGAAATTCGCGCACTCGCCTATCACCCCAGAGATGTGTACATTGTAGGCACAGGTCAAATGGAGGAGTACATGCTTCCAGATGATACGTATCATTATGAATGGAAACCGGAAGGTAAGGACTGTTACCGACCGGAAAAGAGCTTCACTGATCTTTGAAGATATCACATTCTTTCCTCGCGTCGAGCGAGGCGTCATTAAGGTGTATGATGCGAAGACATGGACTCTTATCGATACGTGAGTTCCCATGATGGAGCTGAAGTACCACTGGGCACTAACACGAGTTAGACATATTCTGGAGCCGCAGGAAGCCATATTATGCATCAAAACTCTGAAGTTAGAGTATTCTGAAACTACCCATGAGCGCAGGGCCTTGGTGGCAGTGGGTACCTCCATTGTGCATGGAGAAGACCTCGCGACAAAGGGCAACATACGCATCTTCGAGGTCTTCACAGTCGTACCAGAACCTGATCGACCTGAGACCAATAGGCGCATGAGACTGATCGTAAAAGACGAAGTCAAGGGAGCTGTGTCCGCCATCTCGGAACTGGGTACCCAGGGGTTTCTGATAATGGCACAGGGTCAGAAATGCATGGTTCGCGGTCTGAAGGAGGACGGGACCTTGCTCCCAGTCGCATTCATGGACATGCAGTGCTATGTCACTGTGCTGAAATCACTGCCGGGAACGGGCATGTTGCTCATGGGCGACGCGTTTAAAGGCGTTTGGTTCACTGGCTACACTGTATGCCTTTTTCTCGCTGTTTCCGATTGATAGTCTTGAATACTGACTTGCTTGCAGGAGGAGCCTTACAAGATGATGCTTTTCGGTCGGAGTCGTAATCGCCTAGAAGTCCTAGCGACCGAGTTCCTCCCATTCGAGAAGCAACTCCACATCATAGTTGCAGACGCCGACATGAACCTGCAAATCCTACAATTTGATCCAGAAAGTCAGTACCATCCATCCCGATCCCCCCATAGGCGTTTTGCTAACCCGAGGTTCGTTAGATCCCAATTCCATGGGCGGTCTCCGCCTCCTGCACAAATCAACCTTCCACATTGGCCACTTCCCCTCAGCCATGCACCTGGTGCATTCAGCAATGAAAATGCCAAGTACATCTGAATTCTTGGGAACCTCTGATGGCCCCATGGACGTCGATTCTGAGGACACGGGCCCCCTTCATCAGATTTTGCATACATCGCACTCCGGCACCATAGCACTTATAACCCCTCTTTCAGAATCCTCATACCGCAAACTCTCTGGTTTGTCGAATTTCTTGGCGAATACACTAGAGCCGACATGTGGGCTGAATTTGAAAGCATTCAGGGCTGTGGAACATGAGCTCAGTGGTGGAGGCGGCACTAAGGGTGTTCTTGACGGAAATCTGTTGATGAGGTGGGGCGAGTTGGGTGAGCACAGAAGAAGGGAGGGCTTGGCGAAAGTTGGGGTTGAGGAGTGGGTGTTCAAGGCGGAGAGGGAGGTGTTGAGTGGTAGGGGAGTTTTCGGTTCGAGGACATAGTTTAAGCGATTTGGGATAGCGGTATAGTGATACCCATGCCCCTCAGGAAGTCGGTCACCTTCAGAAGTCTCTGGACTTCTTGCTTTATTCTTCTTACCAAGTGCCCAAGTGCAACGGGGTGCTGTCAGAAATATGTCACAGCGGCTCTGGCGACCATGTCATGGCAACACCAATAACGATATTGGCATGTCGTATAGTGATTATTATCATCGTTCTGCCGCCGCTCTGCCTAGATCATGCAAACGCACCGAGGGACATACATGAGACAGCAATCGGATTTTGTCAAGATAAAATCAGAGTGACACAAAACAAACTCAAGTGATTTGCTTTCTAAAGCGAAGGTTCTTATATATCCCTCTTTCTGGTAGCTTGTATGAGACTAGGCGTTGCCCATGCTGTGTTTGCCAATACACTCTCTTCGTCCTAAAAATACCAAAGTCAGTTCGTGCGCATGAGCTTCAATTGTAACAGTACTTGTGCCGTAGACTCACAATCAAGCACTACCAAGGAATACGGGGAAACAAATGACAAAGGAGGGACAGTGACTGTAGATTGTTTGCTATACGTCTCATATTGGGTATGTTTGTTTGTGCGCGCTGGCCATTCACTCTATTCCATAAGTCACTCCCTAGGCCTCTGTGCGGTGTGAGCCTCTACCTCGCGTGCTGAATACGTGAAACTTGAATACATTCAGGTATCTCACAGTCAACAACTTCAGTAAACTGCAATGTGTACAAATATTTCATCGAGTTTGAAAAAGCGTACGAGAAAGGATTCTTCCCAACATGTTGTCGACAAGAAGGGGAACTTAGATGTATCGAACATCCCTCAGCATCTCAGGACAATGTAAGCGATTTCTCAAGGACCTTATGCATACATGATATCCCAATTCCTGAACAAACCATAGAGTGCAGCGGAACTTCACCGATTCACCTCTCCTGCGCCTGCCCGGGGAACTTCGAAATATCATCTGGTCGTATGTCATGGACGACTTTGAAATTGGTATCACGGGCATAGATGGCATTAGTCTCGGTCGTAGTTGGCTAGGCCCTACACCAGCTGCACAGAGACAGATCCGACGCGTATTTCGAGTGCCGCAGGTCTGCCGTCAAATATACGCCGATACACATCTGCTGCTCTACGCACGGGCAAAGGTCGTACTGCAGCTGAGCTTCGTTCAGTGGGATATACCACCAGCCGTGATACCCGTGGAGTCCCTTACGGAAGCGCAGAAGAACGCCATAACGCGTGTGAGACTTGGTTGCGTCAAAGATAACAAGCTTCCTGTTTTAAGGAAGACATTCCCAAGCCTAGCGTCCATTACATACTCTATCTGCCTGGAAGATTTTCCCTATATGCCGTGGGCCCGGGAGTGGACCGATAAGACAGCGAAGCGCATTGACGAGGCGCGGGCTCACAACTTGCGGGTCATGGTTCGACCTTGCACCAGGAGAGATTTGCCTAATAAGAGGCTTCTTGCGCTGAAGGAAGGATTAGTAGAGGCGGTTGGTGAATTGAAACCTAAAGAATATGGAGTCATACAGGGCTGCCTATGCGACTGAAAATGTTGCTTTTATCATTGCACGATGACTCTGAGGGGTTTCAAATTCCGCAAAAATGCATATAATCACTTCGATATCCCAGTTGCCCAGACTGGGACCCCGTCTACGGAGAGACCGGCCGAAGTGGGGGTGTCTCAACGGCCGATGCAGCAGGCCTGCCACCATAGCACAGCACGCGCACGCGGGTGACAGAAAAGGTGTTGCGCCCACTTTAGAAACTACTGCCTCTTGTCCAGGTCTTAGCTAGCAATATAGAGGTAAATTCTAAAAGTAAACACCTCTAACTGCACTAGAGCTCTCTGCAGTTACAGAATACAAGTCTATAAGAGCATCTTGCCTAGGCTCTGTTATTGCAGGCAGGGAATTAGAGGTATTACGCACACTTTAGGAACTACTGCCTCTTACCTAGGTCTTAGCTAGCAATGCGTACCTAAATTCTAAAAGTGAACAGTGTTAATTGCGCTAGGGTTCTCTGCAGTTCTAGAATACAAGTCCCTAAGAGCATCTTGCCTACGCTCTGTTATTGTAGGTAGGGAATTTAAGCTTATACAATATTTGTTAGAAAGTGCAACACTTTTTCCATCACCCAGGTGCCTAGGCAGGCCTGCTGCATCGGCCGTTGAGACACCACCGCCGAAGTTGGAATATTCGCTTTCGTTTCAGAAAAGATGGAGGGATAACGTAGGATTGTGCAGGATGACAACGAAGATACGTGAATATTGGAATTATAGACACTACTGTTGTGTGGAATTGATACGAGGCAGACGAACGGTACCTGCAGTGCCTACATACGGCTAGCGCGATGCACGGACGGTGAAATCACCTCACCCATGATCACTTCAGATGCCTCTCCTGGCTTTTTGGGGAATTTTTCGCCCTCATGAACCTAACATGTTCAAGCTTGTACCTGTATCTCATTTAAACTCTAAAATCGTCAAATGTCCTCTTCCAGGTGGATGTTGACCCAAAACTTGAGTAGGAATTCATATGTCATACGCAACGACATCGAGACCTCGGTTCCTTCCCAGCTCATTACGCCTCTCCTATACCACAGGTCTGGGCACCCATCCTTAGGAGCATCAACTTGAACAGCATATCAGTCAGGATTTCGACATGTAGACAGTTGCGACAATGGCATCATCTGAAGTCACAGGGGCGTACGTCATCGCGAAGACGTTGAAAGACCTTGGGGTTACCGTCGTGTTCGGCATCGTTGGCGTACCGGTATCGGATATTGCTGAGCAAGCCATCAACTTGGGCATTCGCTTTATTGGGTTTCGGAATGAGCAAGCAGCCAGTTATGCTGCTACTGCGTATGGGTATTTGACAGGGAAGCCGGGCGTTTGCTTGGTTGTTGGTGGACCGGGAGTGCTGCATGCAATTGCTGGTGTAAGTGACTCGCAGCTTTTCTCGACCATCGGCCCAACCATAGCATTAAATTATTCTTGGCGAATGGTTGAGCAAATTCTATAGAGCATCACTAATGAGCTTGTAGGTCGGCAATGCATCCGAGAATAACTTCCCCCTCCTCCTCTTGGGTGGGTCCATCGAGACTCACATGGTCACCAAAGGCGCCTTTCAAGAGTTAGACTCCATTTCACTCCTGAGGCCTCATACCAAGTTATCAATCCGTCCTCCCAATTCGGGTCTCTTACCCAGTATCATCGCCAATGCCTATCGATGCTCCTTCTACGGACGGCCGGGAACTGGCTTCGTTGACCTTCCCGCCGACATTATTATGGATCATTCCCTGTCCACTGAGGATCTGTACCAGACCCCAAGGGTCCCAAATCCACCCACCGGAGGGGGCGACGAAGTCCGCCTACTCAGAGCTGTCTCGCTGCTCAAATCCGCCAAAGCACCCCTTGTCCTCATCGGAAAGGGAGCTGCATACTCGCACGCCGAAGATGTAATCCGCCGCTTCATCAACAAGACCAAATTCCCTTTCCTACCCAGTCCCATGGGCAAAGGCGTCGTACCCGACTCCCATCCCCAGAATGTCTCCGCTGCCCGCTCTACAGCCCTCAAAATGGCCGACGTAGTCCTTATCCTGGGTGCACGCCTGAACTGGATCTTTCACCACGGAGAAGCACCTAAGTGGAACCCAACGGCTCAATTCATCCAAGTAGATATATCTCCCGAAGAGTTGGGGCGTAATGCCGCGGACGCGGACCTCGCCATCGTCGGAGACGTAAACATTGTTGTGTCGCAATTGCTCAGCAGATTGGAAGGCTTCCAATACGACCATGGGTCTTCAGATTATGTTTCCAAGCTTGAAGTTGCCAGGCGGAAGAATGAAGCCGTCTCCGCAGCCGTAGCGGCCCATCGCACTATCCCGCTCTCTTACGCCCATGCGTTTGCCATCATCAAGAAAGCTTTGCACGCTTTGTCTCCCCCAGAAGAGGGCGGGATCGTGTACGTCGCAGAAGGCGCAAACACTATGGATATATCCCGCTCTATCTTCCCGCTGGAGCATCCACGTCTGCGCCTAGACGCAGGCACTTATGCCACCATGGGAATTGGCATGCCATACGCTATCGCGGCGTACGAAGCGTACAACGGACCGAACGCGCAAGCGTCGTCCGGCCCGGCGAAGCGCAAGAAGATTGTCGCCATTGAAGGGGACAGCGCCTTCGGATTCTCCGGCATGGAAATCGAAACCATGGCCCGCTTCAACATGGACATTTTGGTCTTTGTGATCAACAATGGGGGTATCTACTTCGGCGACTCGAATACGAGCGAGGATTGGAAGACTAAGCAGGAGAGGACGGTCAGGGGCGAACCTGGACTGAGGAGCTGGGCACTTGGCTGGGAGGTCAGGTACGAGAAGATGGCAGAGGCTGTAGGGGGGAAGGGGTATTTTGTGAGGACTCCGGAGGAGTTGGAGAGCGCGACCATAGAAGGGTTTAAGAGCAGTGGACCGGCGATCGTCAATGTTATTATTCAGAGTGGAAAGGGGGAGCAGAAGGCGGTAAGTGCATGTTGTTGGACGAATTATAATGTGGTTGAACTGACATTGAGCCAGAACTTTGGGTGGCAGGTTGCACCTGCGAAGAAGGACAAGAATGCACGACTATGATAGCAAATCTGGATGGCCGAATAAGAGTATAACTGATTATGAACTCAAAGCGCTGCCCTGATTCTATAACTGTGATGGTCGCAAAATCCCAGTTAAGAAGGTTGTACAAGAAATGAAAAGAAGTGACAGATCATCTCACTCCAGCACCTCAGATACCTCTAGTCGTCTTCATCCTCGGCCCCACTGAGCGTGCACCCAATACTTGTCGCCACGCCACCAAGATCCGCAATGGCCGCAAAAGGCTTCGCCAGCCCCAGTACGTCGAAAATGGACTTGAACGCCTCACAATACATCTTGTCCAAACTATCGATCTCGCAGCTCACCGTCGCCTTAATCGACGCAATGGAATACCCCCTGCGCCCGCTATCCTTGGGTGGTCGCCCCCTAGCCGCAAGCATAATCGTCTTGGGAACTTTCTTGTACTCCCTGTCAACCTGTCTGGACGGGCACGTGTTGCATCCACCCTGTTCCCACGATGTGACCACTTCTTTGGACCAGGTTCGCTCGTCTCCAAAAGCGTTCATTTGGGCTTTCAGGCCCTTGAGCGTTTCGCCCCCAAAGGAGACGTCGACGTCGTTGTTCACGCATTCGAATTTCACCGTGCATCGGCCAGTGTCGGTGATGGGAAGAGGCTTGGTGTCGCAGAATCCTGTCTGCTCGTCGTAGACTTCGTCGAATTTGGCGAGGATTTCACCCGTGGTCTTGAGGTGGTGCGACTCGCCTTTGGTAATGTCTTCCGTCCCCTTGACGCGGATCTGGATGATCGATAACGTTAGCGGATTCTTTGACTGAGGAGAAGAGAGGGCAGACTTACGGTCAGGCCATCGTCTTGCACGCAGGTGACGTAGGTTCTGCATTCGCCATAGGGCTTGTCCCACTTGGGGTCGAACTCCGGGGGGAGGTAGTCCTCATTCCACCTCACGCCTTCAGTCCAGCTCTCCGTATAGCAGTTGTAGGTATAAACCTGCTCGATTCCATCCGCAGCCTTGGTATACCGCTTCGCATACCCAACCCAAAGCCCGTGCTCCGGATTCGGGAAAAGATTGTTTCCCTCAAGCTCAACTTGGATCTTGCCATCCCCAGTCACAAAATCTCCGCCATAATTGGTTCCGTGCCCGTTAACGAAGTAGTCATCGGTACGGTGGTACATGTCGAAGCGGACGAGTTTGGCGGCAGATCCTGTGGGCTGGCCTTTGGATGGGAACCATCCGGCGACGCCCATTTCCCAGCTGCCGTCCGGATCGTGGTTGCGGTTGATGGAGTGCTCACATTTTGCGAGACGGATGACGTCTGTAAAGACTTGGGCGCGGGATTGGAGGACTGGCGAGCGGAGTTTGGGAACTACGCCTGCATGGATGAGGGGAAGAAGAGTGGCGAAGAGAGCAACTTTGGCCGCCATCTCGATGAGGGTTTCGACAAAACGAAAGAAAAGAAATTCAAAAGAGGGTGATCAGACACTTTGGTGGAGTAAATAATGACTGGAACCCGGTGATCAGTGATTGAAATGAATGGTGGAGCGTCTTCTTTTATATGCTCTGCTCTCCTGGCCCCTGCAGTCTTCTTCCCAGGCCCTCTGGGCGCTAGATTCCCCATTGAGCACCTGTATTCAAGGCAGGGTCTGCGGCACAGAAAATCAATGTAGAGCTTCCCCTTAGCCACCATCACTAGAATAGGAATCATGCGAAGTTCTACTGGCACCTGCGCAAGGCTCATGCCAAGATCCAGTTGGTTGAAACATCTGGGGAAATTCCGAGTGAGCAGTCCGATTTCCAAGACCCGACTGCTTCCAGTCCGTTGAAATCCCAATAGTGAAGTTTGACGTTCAGATCGACGGTAAATCCAAATCCACGGACCAACCTGTGAAACTAACTTTCACGTGAGCTCGCGTATTTCCCCATTCGATATAACGAAGGATTCGAACAGCCTTATGCCAAGCTCATAGTCGGAGTCCGGCAGCAAAACGAAGCTCTGGCTCTAATGCAGGTACAAACGATCGGATGTTGGAATTGTAATCTCAATCTTGGCTGTAATAACAATGCATAAGTGGCATCCCGATGCAAAGGCCATTTGGTTCACAGTTCTCAGAACGTGCTCGATATGAGCCGGGAATAATAATACCGTAGCTAGACCCCTAATTTCTCCTGTGTATTACCCTTAATATGCGCGTGTTTATAAAAGTTATAAAAAGATCGAAATATAGCAGTGCGCTACTGCACATAACGAAGCCTTGCTACCTAAGCACAACCATGTCCAAGATCCCGTGGCTAGCTTATTCGTCCTTCAGACTGAGCATAGCCACATTCTCAGGCCTTGGCCCTCTGTTAATAAGTATGCAGCGGTATTCGGGTGTTGTATAATGGTCTATGCAATAGATGTTCTCTCGTAAGCTGAAACGTTAATCGAGATAAGCGTCTCGGCAGGAACAACCTTAACAGAACCGTATCCAACAGCTCTTTGTAATTCTGCAAAGTAAAATGTCTTAAAATCAGGGGCAAGCAGCTGTGCATACATCCGTACCTCAACACGGAATTGATGATTGATTGTGCAGAGCTTGCGATATGTCCATGAAAAAGGAGATGGCAGCACTGCAAGATTCTCGCATCCTATGCCAATTCGGCGACGACCTCTAAAGAAAATTTCGGGAAACAAAGAGTTTCGGAAGTTGGTGGCGTGAGGATTTGGTGAGATGACTGCGTCGCGATCAACCTTAAGCTTCTCGATGAACATTCACTGGTGGTCCGTGCGCAATACATGAAGGCACGTGATAATGACTTGCAAATCAGGTTCGCAAAGGTCGCAGAAAATGAATCAATGAATCAATGCATCTTCCCAAATTATCTGCACTTTTCACCTGTGAAGACATGTCTCCGTTGAAGGGAATATAATGTGTATTTGCAAAACTGGACGGACCCAGTTGCTGTGCCTAAAGACAATGGTATATGTTCGCTGGGAAATGCTCACACATCCAACTCAACCACTTCATCCAAGCCGCCGGCTCAAGGGCCCATTCTCGAATACTCGGCACCTAACCATCCAGCTCACCAAGGAAGTCATAGACCAGCCGAACCCTCTCGACCTTGTCGCCGTTTCGGACAACCACCCTCCTGACGTGGCGCCTCTCGCCATCGATATCGGCAAAGCCCCATACCTGCCACGCCGTCCAGCCAGCGGACTCGTTCTCAACGAAGCTCTCAACGACGTTCTCACCCTCAGCAGACTCGGGCAGCCATCCCTCAACGAGGTATTTAGCATCAGCCTCGAGATCAGCAGCCTCACCCTTGCCAGTCGTAGCGGCCTCCTCGGCGACCTTGCTCAGGGAAGCCCAGCGGGAGCGACCCTTGACGTCGCCGAAGAGCCAGTCGGAGTGGGGGCGGTACTCCCAGTCGAGCTCGCGGCTCTCGCTCGTGCCCTTGAGGCCGGCGCTGAGCGTTTGGTCGATTTGGATGTGGGTGTGGCCAGTGGGTGTGGTCGAGGTCTTGATGTGCTGGGTAATGGTTGCGCTGCCAACGGTCTTGCGGAGGATCCAGCCGATGCCTTGGAGGGCGAGGACAGGGTCGATGTTATCGCCCAGAGTCTTGTTCTGCATGGAGGCGTTAGGGAGGATGGAATTGGTAGGGGTGACGGCGTCGGGTTATTTGAGGCCGTAGAAGGGTACATACCATCTGCCACTTTCCATCGTATGCCTTGATGGTCTTTGAAGGTGGGGCAGCCATTTTGTTTTTATGTTGCAAATATTGCTACAAGGGACGAAGAGGGTGAGGGGACTTGAGGGGACTTGAATGAGGGTGAAAGTGCTTGGGAAAAGAGAGGCTTTGAATAACTTATAATTGGAGACAACGGGGTGGGGAATAGGAGAGGTGAATTAAGTACCGTTGTCAGTCGGCGTTTTGACCTGTGACGCATGTGAAGCTGCTCGCCCAGGCACCTGTTACCTAGGCAAGTCTGTTTTGGGATAGCTGTGGGGGACAACATGGTGGGGAATCCCTGCTTGCCAAGTCATCGAGGACGACCCGTGGCGCGGAGACCAGGCACGGAGGCACAAAGGGGGCTTAGCCAGGGCAGCGGAACAGGCCAAGGCATTGCACACGGTGATGTAACTCGTTGGCGAAGACGTCTGAGGACTTGGGAGATTCTGCTCTGTGGGGTAACTTTTGCGTGCTGCTAGAGCGTCAACAAACTGCCCGAACTCTTCATGTGATACCGCCGATCCCTTCACAAGGGCTGTAACACGTACAAAGGTACTCCGTATTCCCAGTGAATATCGCCGACGGATTCCGAGTCTCCGACACCTTCAACCTTGACATAATACCCCCGATATCCTTAACCCCAGGTCCAATATCGAGAGATGCTCATCGGCCCCGTCCACAAGCCTCTTGTCCGTTTCGCTGAAGTAGCCCACTATCTTCATCTTCTGAACGTCGTTCACACGTTCATCGAACATGATCCTATCGTAGAGTTGCCCAACCGTCTGCGCCGCGCTCCAGCCTTCTGCGATCATTTCTTGGACGACGTTTGCTATATCGGCGTACCGGATGCTTTTTTGATTGCGTGAGGATATGACGGCGTTCTCAAGGTCGTCCATCGTCCGGTCCGGTATGACGCCAGCAATATCTTGGACGATTTTCACGGTGATGAGCTCCGAATCCGTCGGCGCTGAATCGACCTCCATCTTGTCCTCTTGATCGTCATCGTCCTCGTCGTCCACAACCCTCCTCTTCTTTCCCGTAGAAGCTTTATTGTTTCCCACCAGCCGCGCGGCAGACTGCAAGAATGTGATCGCCTTTCTCAAATCTCCGTCCGCAATCTTAACCAGCTCCTGGCTCACACCCGGAGCCAGCTTCACACCTTCCAGTTTCGCGATATCTTCCACCCGAGTCACCGCACTCCCTTGATCCAAGCTCTTGAATCTAAACTTGCTGCAACGCGAAGCCAAAGGATCGATAATACGCGTTACGTAATTGCACACCAGGCAAAACCTCGTCATCTTCGAATACGTCTCCATCGTGCGACGCAATGCAGATTGCGCATCTTGTGTCATCGAATCCGCCTCGTCCAGCACCACAATCTTGAACGGCGGGCATGGATACTTGTCTCTGTATTTGACTTGCTTCACGCCACCTTCTGCGTCCTTGTCCTCAACCATGACATTGTAACTGGGTGCGGCGGAGAGTTGTTGGCGAGCAAAGTCCTTCACCTTTGCTCGCACAATGGAGATACCGCGCTCGTCTGATGCATTCAGTTCGAGGACGCGCGACTTCATCAGCTCGGGGCCGTAGAGCTGTTTGGCGAGCGCGAGAATGGTAGATGTCTTCCCGGTTCCGGGAGGCCCATAGAAGAGCATGTGAGGGAGATTGGAGGATTGCAGTGTACGAGAGAGGACCTGAATCGTGTGATCCTGCGCAGTGACTTCGGAGAGGGTCTTTGGACGACTGCAATCACGTCAGACTTCGCTCCAGTGTAGCAGACAACGATTGCAAAGGTGAGATCGGTCGATCCGAGTACGTACTATTTCTCGACCCATGGCTGCAGTCGATTGGGCTCCTGTTTTGTTGTCGGGGCTTTCGATGAGCTTGCTTGGGCGGCAGCAGCTTGCCTCGCCTTTATATTGAAGAAATCCGCCATGTCGTATGCTTTGAGTGGAAGTGAGATGAATGGAAGTTAAAGTGCAGACGCGAAGCTACGCGTGGAGGAGCGAAACGCGCCATCACGCACATGCAGGGAAGCGGGTCCGTGCACTCACACCACGTCACATGCCAGGCCGTTCAACATGAACATTGAAATGTTCAATTGTTCATTGAAGAGATTTCAAAGTATTTGAGGGCAAAAATTGAAATGGACGTCGAATCTTCGTCATTTCAGAGTTCATCTATGCACACATCTACGATATTGGCCTCGTCATGAATCCTTTTATCTTGCACCGAACCATGTGACCACCACTTCAGATACAGAGCACTCTTGACCACCTGCAGCTTGACCCTTTAAGAGGGCCGTATAAGGGCGGCTATTGAGCGGGCCGCGTCGCTAGTGGGGGCAGTCCATCGAATCGAACCTAGCTGGGGACATGTATCCAGGAAACAGACGAGTCTACTTTCCCTTCAAACTAACCCCCTTGATTCTCTTAGCCAATTGTGCTGATTCTGAGTCGGATCCATTCGAGGTTTGTGGGTGAAGAGGATGCTCTCCATTTGCAACCTGCCTTACCCGACTCGCCATGGAATTGGAACGGGGGCGTTTGGGGGGTCGCTCACCAGATTCTTTGAGGATCGTCAATAACGTTGCCCACCCAGGCGACTGTTGGAGTTTGAATCCTTCGGACAGGTCGCGATCGGTGGCTACCTCGCATAGAAGAGTCTCCTCATCCTGAAATTTTCAGGTCAGTTCTATTATGGTACGATGAATATACAAAATACATACCTTGCCAAGTATACCAAGGGAGTGGAGGAAAGTGATGAGATGGAAGTTTGATATGGCTGTGAGCCCACTAACGGTATTGAGAGCCAGGCCGTTCGCTCTCGCATTGAGTGCTTTCGTTAGCGATGAGATCTCTTGCGTCTCACCAATGATCTCTCGGTTCTCAATCGGGAACTTCGGTCCTGTAAATAGGGGATTAGGCTCATTGGGGAATCCGTGAGTCAGTGTCACCAGCAAATAATCCACTGGGAAGGCCGGCTTCGCATTCTCTTGTACGTTGGCCCCGTATTCGTTCTTCCTCCGATAGAAAACTTCCGGGATGTACCGAGCGCGGTTCAATGCGTCATTGTCGTCTTCAGACTGCACCAACATTACGGAGGGCTCCGCCGACGGCTCGACAATTTCTGCACGAACCATCTCAACGGCGGTGTTTGAAGCCTGATATGAGGATATACCGATGGCGCCTTGATCGTCCCCACTGATGACACAGGTCACAAAGTTGGATCCGAAACGGCCCGTTTCGCTCCACTTGCTCGGTCGTGGGTATTTCGCTTGATACCTTGCTGCGAAGACGATCTCAAGTGAAGAAAGGTAGTAGGAGTCTACGTGTCGTTTGCAAATCACTGAACCATCGCCGGTGCCAGCATCCACTAGATCAGTGAAGATGACCCCGACCCTTTCCAGTCCACATTGGCGCGCAAGCTCATCGACGTCATGCTCGTTGTCCCACTCTAGTAACGATATGCCATCAGTCTCCCCAACCTGTGGTGGCTCGTAAATGGCCTCGACGACAGCCTTTGTGCCTAGGGGCACTTCTTCATACTCCTGGTAAGTCCCGTAAAGGAAGCCTAGCCTCTGGGTACCAGTTTGTCGCCAGAATTGGATGAAGTCGTCGACCACGCCTACAGAGGCGAACTCCACATGATCCACCATACGGTACTCTTGTGGTTGTAGCGAGATAGCGCTGGGCTGGCACTTGGTGCAGATACCTTCTGGAAACGGTTTGTGCCCTGAGGGACAGTCTGGCCTGACTCGATAGTAAGGTTCGGTGAGCGGTGGCATGTATGACGTCCCACTTTCGGGCTTATTCTTTCCAGCATTGACCTTCCTCAGATACGAGTGAAACGACAGGTGCTTTATCTTCTTTTCTGCAAGATAGCCCGGATCATATGGTTCGAGTGGCATGCAGTAGTCGCACATGCCTTTAGGGCCATGCCTGCACATCTTTTGATCCAACTTCCGTGGTATCTTTCCATCAAGCTTGTCAAGCCGGTCGTCCAGTGGCGACTGCTTCACGACTTCCCAGGGGTTCTTGATGAGGTGAGTCGGAGAGCCGAGGGGTACGCTGGGAGCTTCGGTTGGCGATACAGGACGGCCGTTAAGGCGAGTTGCGCCAGGATTCGATCCAGAACTGCCATTAGTGGCGTTGCTTTGCTCTTTGAAGTCAAGATAAAGCTGTGCCCCATGGCTACACAACTGTTAGCATAACTCGGGCGGCTGCAGCCTATCACTCACGTCAAACCAACTTGTCGGAAAGAAACTCCTTTTAGTGATTGTATAAGCCTTGCATCCCCTCCATGTGGCCTGTTGCTCACTGTGAGAGTAGCGATATCAGTACTCTTGGGTAGCTTCTCTGCGATCTGAGGTATTATTTCGGGGAATGTCGTCGCGGGGTCGACGGTAAGGCGGAATTGACCCTCTTTACTCTGAAAGCGAAGTATCATGGTGGCCGTCTTTGTTGAGATATGCGTGGGATCGAAGCACCGTAGAGTGAGTGTGGGTTATTCCACCAGCGCTGAGCTCCAGGGTAGCTCCACCTGTTCGACTGCTGGAGCTGAGTAACAGGGTTCTAGGCAGGTAGCTGGGTAAGTGGGCGGTAACTCTTGAGAAAGCGAGGCGGGAGTTGTGAAAACGGAGAAATTCATCCAAAAGAGAGGACGAAGACAAATGCTCGTGATTGTGCAGTGGCATTTGAAATCGGTGGTGCTGGAAGGCTACCGAAGTGATGACGATGTACTCGGTGGCGGCAGAACCTTTCCCCGCCACTCACCGCCTTCGGCCTTGGCGGACGCCAGTAAGGACAGATATTTGGTAGACGTCGAGCAATGACAAAAGGGCCATTCACGGCGCGCATTGCTGAATAGGTCGCACCCCCAACTTCAACATTCCGAACTTCTCGCCCACTTCCCGCCGCAGCTCCCCATGGTATTGACTCTTTTTTAACCCTTCTACGCTCATTGTCCAAGCTCTACATCGCAACCATGTGGCCATTCGACGCGGTCGACTGGCTCACGTTGTCAATACCCTTCGCCTACCTCTTCATTCTTGTGGGTTCGCTGGCGGTCTTCTCGAGCCTCTATCGCAAACGCAAAGCTGCAAAGGCAGCGTCCCTGGCGCCATGGTTCCCGCAACACATTCAGCGTGATGTATACCTGACGCTGCTCCACATGGAAAACCCGAAAGTCCCAGACAGCATTCTCAAAGCTGCACTTCTAAGAAGGGCTACAGAGGATGTTCGCAGGATCGTACAAATCAGGAATGCCAAACAAGCATTGCAGGTTCTATTACAGAGGGGTAGCGTGGGGGATGATCTGTGGCAGCGATTCCAGCGGGCGGAGAAAGAGATAGAAGAGGAACTTCGAGATGTGGTGACCGAGGTAACACAGTGCCCATATCCTTTATTATGATTTTGTATACTGACGACATCCTTAGGCCAATGCTTTTGTCCCCAATTGGGGCCAGGTCATCTTCCAGAGCGCCTCCGAAATGGCTCAGAACACGAACCTTCGCGAGCAACTAAGCGAAATCTTGTCCACGGCGCAATCGGAGCGGGAGTGGTGGGACCAACGGAGGGCGACCCTCCAGGATGAACTGCTCAAGGAGCTGGATGAGGAGAAGAAGCCTGAAGAGAAGAAGCCAGAGGAGAAGAAGGTACCTATAACTGACGCGAGTGCCCCGAAAGGGAGCGATGATGAAGCCGTTCTTGTTGAGAGTGGGGGCCCAGCTGACAAGAGTGTAAAGGCGAAGAAGAAGAAAGGAAAGCACTAAGTAATCGACGGAAAGCAGTCGTCTCCTACCGTGCGAATGGGAGGGTGTTTCTGTATAAACCGGCGTGGAGGCATGGTGGTGGGTAGTTTTACCCAACAGAGGCATCCTGAGTGATTGGCGGAGTATAAGGAACTGAGGCATTGCATAGCCGGCGTTAAGGAGTTCATACATACAGATGGTGGCTGTATGGCGTATCGCGAGGAGTGCCCTAGCAACTGTATGATTATTTCGCTTCATCCATTCAATACCAAGACTTCTTGCACGCTTAATATACAATTCCAAATGACCCCATTGATCCGAAAAACCAAGGAAAGAAATAACAACCCGCGTCAACGCGGTGGAAAAGCCATACGGTGGATATAAATGCAATACAAGAAAGCGACCTGCCTCACTTTCTTGTAGGCCCGCTCACGCCTGCACCGATGACACTAGGAAGCTCCTCGTTGCCCATTGAATACAGCAAACCAATACCAGCGCTGATCAAAAAGGCAAGGATCACTCCAGTGCCAACAAAAAGCCAGAATGGCTGCGAGACATCCCTCTTTTGACAAGCAGGTCCACCCCAGTAAGTCACTTGGCGCTTAGTCTCCATGCCGTCGTGACCCACCTCGACAATCGTAGGTTTGCAAGTGCATCCGTAGCGATCTCTCCTCCCGGAATCTTTATCTCCTTTGTGCAAAAGCCCGCATGCTCCATGCCCACTGCAGTTGTGTGTTGTACGTTGGCAGGCCTCCAACGAGGGGAAATACTGCGGGAGGATACCAAGGACGGGTGAATCGACTTTGGCTTCCTGGATTTTCGGGAAATCCTCCAAATCGGAGATGCCCGCAGATTGAGGGCCATCGGATGGTTGAGAGGAAGAAAGGGAGAGGATCGCTTCAGGCTTCTCGCGACGAGCGTGGAGGGAAGACGGC
>JAFHBW010000263.1:0-36728 GCA_019022765.1 Westerdykella sp. P71 | reverse complement strand
CGGCTACTGATTCTGGACGGCCACGAGAGCCATCTTAACCAGCATTTTAAGGACTACTGCCTGGAGAACAAGATTCTGACGCTCTGTATGCCTTCCCATTCATCGCATATCCTCCAGCCATTAGATGTNGTCTGTTTCTCGCCTCTGAAGCAGAAGTACTNGCAACGCGTGCNGGACTTGGCGCGCCGACGCGTCTTCCATATTGACAAAGAAGGCTTCCTACCAGCCTTTCGAGACGCGTTTTTTGACGTGTTTACAATATCGAACTGTCGAAAGGCCTTTAAGGCATCAGGGCTAGTCCCTCTGAATGCGCAGGTGGTGCTAGATCGCCTCGACGTGCGGGTGCGCACTCCGCCAGAACAAACCCTCCTCCCAGCGATATGGACATCGAAGACCCCAAGCAATTCGCATGAATTCAGCTCTCAGTCAAAGCTCGTACGCGGTTCTATTAAGTGTTCACCTAACACTNAGACTGGGTTCTCACAGCTTATTAAAGGGGCTGAATTGATGCTGTATCAGAATGCGCTTATGAGTACCCAGATTACCGAGCTTGAAGAGCAAGTAGATGCGCTGACTCGACGGAAATCACGTAAACGAAAGCGAATTCAGCACGGCGGTACGGTAGAGTACGGCGAGGGGGCAGCGCAAGTAGCTGCTGAGGCGTCTTCAGTGCTCCAGCGGTCGAAGAAGGCGCAGGTTGAAGATGGTCACCAAACAGCACAACCAGGCGTTTGGCACTGTGGGAACTGTGGCAGGACTGGGCACAATGCTCGAACTTGCAAAAAGGATACAGAAGGGTCTTCTAAATCTGATACGAGCACAGTTTTTCAGGGTTCTTTGTTTGATAGTGATTAATCTAATGTTCTTTGCGATAAGTTTAGTCGTGCCAAGAAATTTTGACCCGCTCGGTGGTTTGACCCACTCGGTGGTGGAATACGTTACTTGGGGATCGATGATACAATTTCCACCAGCATTTTTAATATTATGTGTCCTCTTTCCCCATGCATGGTTTTCCGGTTATTCTAGTATAGCGCTACACGGCGCCTATCCTTTCGTGAAGTTCCTGACCATGGCTTAAGACGAGCTGTCATAGGGTATCATAGGGTATCTTCAGCTTGTGTGCCCCCTGACTGTCCGAGTCCAGCGGACGCAGCCTGTCCGTGATATAGAGGCTTTGGAAGAATGGCCTTCTCTCTGATGTCTTGCGTCCAATTTGTTGACCAATGTCATCCAGACTCTAGATTCTCAATCTTCCGCGAGAGCTCATTGATCCTTGCCTCGGTGCTAGCCTGCACATGCCGCAGTCCTCTGCCATTGGCCTGAGCCTGAGCAAAGCTGTCCATCGCCTGTCGGTATTCTCGCCGACAGTCGAAGAGCCTCTGCAATCGCTCATGGGCGGGCTCGCTGCTTTCCATGGAGAGGTCCTCTTCACTGATTGAGACATTTTCCCAATCGGTAACATGTTTTGCATCTTTCTTCAGGATGAGGTCCCCGATCCAAAGGGCAACCATCCCTCTCAGTTGCAAAAGCTCTCCAGACTTGTCGAAGGGTGGTGATACGACGAGCTGGTCCAACCTTGCAGCGATCTGCGTGGCATGTTGCAGCTCATCAGCAATGATTGCAGATTGATGGGCGCGGCGCTCTTCCGAACCCCCCATTTCATCAGCCATGCTCTCATCGCTATCCTCGAAGGTTCTACGCATGCGCTTGCTCTTTTCCGATACCTCATAAATCCAGAGGGAGAACATGGCCGGATAGAAAGTCAACGCATCAATGGCGTTGGCTATGTGTTTTCGGTGAGGATGCTGGATTATTAGACGCTCGTAGTATTCTCTGGCAAGCTCGAATCCTTCTTCTGAAAACCAGTCTTCTCCAAATGGTGATTCCGCATTTGCATTACCACCAAATTTGTTGTGAGCTGGCCTAGGGCTGCGATGTAGCAAAATCTCGGCGCCTATACCCCAGCGCCCATGGTTCCGCGGATCAATAGGTACGCCAGCAATATGGGTTCTTAGGATCAGACCCCATGCCTTGCCGGCTCGTTGGAAGTCACCTTCAAGCAAGCATCGGTGCATGACGGCGCTGAGGACGCCTAGATGGGTCTGTCGCGAGGCCGGGGTCTCGCTTACACCACCAACGAGAAGGCCGTTTGACGTGGCATTGACTCCGAACAGTGGAGGATCCAGCTCATCCAAACTTTTCTGGAGTTTCGCCGAGTTAATGGCATGGCTGGCAGTGCGAGCCGGAGCGTGAGGGAATGGCTTGGGGGGTATCTCTGATGCATTCTCGGGCAATAGGCCCGCGACACGCAGCTGGTCAGCTTCTGAATGGGACGAGATAGCTGTGCTCGTGTTTAAGGACGGGGAGGGGTCCTCCTTGTCATGCTCATCGTCTGGATCATCCTCGTCGCGTTTCCTCTTGGACCGTCGGGATTGGCCTCCTCGCAGCGAGTGCGTTGTTTGGCGACCAGGGCGCGTCTGGGCCGCAAATAGCTGCATGTTTGTGTTTTGTGGGAAGACATCTGGCGGGATGGATGCCAGGATGACGGCGCAAGAGGAACGGACCGACAGTTGTGTGGTGAGTGGTGAGTTGAGGTCTTCCGATGGCGGGACCGCTGCACGTGACGGATGGCTGGCTTGGCGTTGGCGTCAAGCCCCATGATAGAAGCTCACGGTGCCACCGACTCTCCGTTTACCTCCACATCCTCCACCTATTCTTTCTTTACCATATTGACCCGAGAGCTGGACAGGATTCCGCCATGGGTCAAGCTACTTCCAGAGGGACGCCAGATCCAAGGCCTCCCAACACAGACCGCGCTCGCCCAACATCATGGGCACCGAGACTCAGCCCACTGCCGCCGCCTAGCAATGACGCTGGTGAGGAGGTGAGGCCTGGGACTCCTAGACCGCCACGACCTGTATCGCGGCGGTTCAATCCCTTCCACTCCCGCTCTGCATATCGAGAACGCCCAGATGCTGGACCATCTGAGACGGACGAACCTCTCTCGGCGCCTAACCCAAGATCACGTCTCGGTCGAGCCCGCTCCACTCTCACCCACTTTCCACAGCTCTTCCACCGCGGGAGAGAGACCTCCTCATTCTATCCCTCGAACCTTCGGCGCCCTTTCCGCTCATCTTCCGGCACCCGTCTCCGCTCGAATACACCAGCCGGTCGAGACTCTAGTCCCTTCCTGCCCAACCTTCAGGTCCCCACGCTGGACATTAACTTTGGTGCCTCGCCGGACCCTTCCAATGAAAGCACTTTAGATTCACTCCTTCCACCGCGACCGAACCGAAGCAGGAGCCGCGCGTCGTCGATACGGCCGGCGTTTAGGCACGACAGAGGAGTGCGTGGTATGGCAAGTCCGTTACGGAGAAGGCGACCACCGCAGACTACGGGAGAAGGGGATCAGGCTGACATGCTCTCTCGCCTTCTTTCGATTGCGGCTTCAGCCACTGCTGCGTCGCTTGTTGGGGATGATCATCGAGCGGTGGCCGAGGCCCGCAATGTTGGGGGTGATGGAGAAGACGGCACGTTCGACAGCTTCCTTGATGCCTTGGAGAATGGCAGGGTAGCTTCGATTTTGAGGCAAGGTGGAAATGATGCCGAGGGAGGCGACGGCGAGGCAGGTGGTAACCGCGCGCCATTGAACTTCTTCAGAATGTTCAGATTTGGTTCACCTAGGCCAAACCGGAGAGACACACCTTCGAGTGACCAAGACAACTCGACGGGCCCAACTGAAACCCAAAGCGGGGATGAGGAAGGCGATGGCAGAATGGTTCCAATCATCATTGTCGGCATTCGCTCGATCAACCCTAATGCTCCCACATCGGAGGATAATATCCCGGGATTTCTCGACGTACTTGCCAACTTTCCGACACATGTGTCGGAGCCTGGCACAGGCTTCACTGACGGGATGCCCAGACAACCCCAACAGAGGTTTAGCCACCGCCGCAGGGCCTCAATGGGTGGCCTGAGTAATTTCTCTTCGAACTACGACAATCAACGACATCAGCGCATGCCAGAGAGACCAAGGCCTCTTTCAACGTTCAGTGATGGGCCATCGGGTTCCATGCCCCCGCCCTCCACTCCAGCCAGCGTGGGACTATCACGCATATCGTCTGGTGCGAACACACCAACCGTCTCGACATCCCCACCATCACCTACCGTGCAATCTTCCGTGCCTTCCCGGAGAGGCAGTTTTATCAGGCGAACCCTCGAGCCTACAGAAGAACATCCAGAATCACAACCCAGTACAGCTCGTCCACGGCGGATGAGCGAGTCCGACTTTACAAGGTTCGGGTCTGGCGCGCCTCGTAGGAACGGGGTCGTTGAACCCGATTCCAGATTCAATGGAGGCCCATCTCGCAGAAACGGAGTCGTTGAGCCAGACAATACGTCTGGCGAGGGAGCGAGGAGTTGGATCATCTACGTGCTCGGCGGTAGCTACCCTGAGAATCATCCCATACTCACAACACCGAGCCTTTTCACGGACTCACCGACATACGAAGACATGATCTTGCTGTCGAACCTTATTGGCCCTGCGAAGCCTCCTGTCGCTAGCGAAGAGGACATTGCAGCAGCTCCGGGTCTTTTCATCATCCGTGCAGTGGGTTCGGACGGCGTTGTGGCAGAGGCTGTCGAAGGTACAGAAAGCATTAGCCTCGCATCAGATGCGCGATGCTTGGTTTGCTTGTGCGGCTATGAAGCGGACGACGAAGCCAGGAAATTGGTCAACTGCGGGCATCTGTTCCACAGGGTCTGCATCGATCAGGTAAGTTTGCGTATTTCCTTGACAGATGCATGAACTATCGGCTAACACCATGACAGTGGCTCACCACAGGTCGCAACTCATGCCCTCTATGTCGCGGCCAAGGCGTGAATGAAAAGGCCGAGCGCAGTCAACCTACCTCGACACCAATCCCGCCGCCTACCTCATAGCTCACCTTCACGAAAAGCCGCCCCTATGTTGGCCAAGTAGAAAAGATCGCTCCTCCCTCCTTCACGGTTGACGTTACGAAGTATACCACCATCACCCTAATGTGGAACCTGGCATACGGACCTTTGAGGTAGATCGGTTCGCTCATCTTCACTCTCCTACCTATTCATTAGTATCGACATTTTGGAAGGCGTCTGATATCCTCGAACTCTCACATGCGTTCGGCGTTCGTTTTTTGCTTTTTCTTTCCTTGAAACAATACCCCGAGGGGCATGATTATCAGCATGGAGGATCCTGGTTTATGGCGAACGTTCTCCGGCAATACCGGTTGGGCATGCCTGGGAAGCAGGAGTTTGGGCACTCAGATATATATCCATGGGGAGCGATCTTTAAGGGTTATGCAATTGGGGGATATGGGGTTAGTTTGGGATTTGCCTTTAGCGGTCTTTTCAGGGTCTAGCGGATTCCTTTCTTTTTGTGTTTGAATGATGACTGAATGATATTTTCTCTCTTTTCTTTTCACTACTGCCACGTACATGGTTGGCATAGCTCATAGTGTTCTTTGGATTGGTCTTTTGACCTCTAGAGCGACAGTATATACTGATTGTAATGACTGCAGATACTTTGCTGCTCGTTTTCTAAGGCTTGGAACTCCTTCAACTGTGAATTTGAATGCTTATTCTGATGGAAGGTCAGTGCAATGTTAGGAAATGTGGTAGATTGATGTGGTAGGCGTGTATGACTTCTACCCCCTTAGAGCGCAGACGCATGACATCTCTGACGATCCAAAGGCTTCAGATGCCGACATGTAGCTTTCAATATGGTAAAAAAGTAGAAGAGCTGTAATGTCGTAGCACCGAACAGGACATGAAGAGGTCCGGAGCATGTGTACGACGCAACGTCACGGAGGATTCCATTTACAGGGGCAACTCGCACAAAACCTTCCACATCGCCTTCCTCTTCCTCTTCAACTCCCTGAACTCCAAAGTCCGGAATTCCAACGTCCGAAGTCCGAGTAGCATTGGCGTTATACGCCAACCCTTCCCGAGCGAGAAGTTCCGCTCAATAGCGCGGCGACCCACGGCCGATCGGTCTAGCACTTCGCACGAGAAACTAGAAGCATTCCTAATTTCCTCCTCATCATCATTTTCTAGCAAGCCGCAACGAAGCATGGAGGCGCGGATCTCCGCTCTCCGCTCCGTCACCGATACACACGCTTAGTACGGTAGAGAAGGCTTGGTCGCCAAGCCCATGCATGAATGTGGAATTTCGTAAGGTTTGGATATACGAACATTTGGGGACCTTTTTGTTGGGCAGGTCTAGGGGATTTCTAGAGAAGGTAATTTGTCCTGGTCATTTAGTATAGCCTCGGTGGCGGGGACAGTACAGATTGTGGGTGCCGTGTTTTTGGTCGAGATATTACGATTTTGGCAGAGCAGGGGCCGAGAGTTGCTGGGAGCGTACATCATCAATGGTAAGGACTTAGGAAAGGGTCAGTGGTCAATAACGTTCACTACTGATGATGGTCGACGTCGGCATAAAGTATTGGAATGGCGGCACCATGAGGCACGGGCGTATTAAGGGACATGGGGTTTTACTATGCGTCCCTTTTGGGGGAGCCGGACAGGGGACGCGTGTTCCCGGAGGCGCCTGCGAAAAAGGATCATGGATTTCCTTCCGGAAAAAGGTCGTGTTGGCCTTCTTGTTGATGTGGCTTTTTATGTTGGACTCACGGTTGGGGTGGAAGTTAGGATATGCAGGTACTGGTACGGGAATGAATTGTAGCTGCCAGCTCGGAGCCGAGATGGATTTGGGGATGGTGGTTGGCAGGTGGTAATATTTCGAACTGGGGGTTGGGACCGCGCGAGAGAGGCGTGAGTGACCACAAGAGAGCGCTGGGCTCTGGGAAAGGAAAAAGCAATCATGTTGACAGTGACAACGACGGCATGTGCGGCAGACATAAACTTCCTCAACTCAAACCCAAATACACAGTACATAGTAATGCGCCGTCTTGGAAACAGAGGCGTATATGTCATCGTACATACATACCAGGCGCCAAGCAATGTTACTTCGTTGTCACCCTGGTCACCCTTTTATGGACTTCCGGAGCGGGTACCTGTCCGTCATTGCGCCGTTTCTATCTCCGTACAACAGAGAGAGTTAGAAGAACGGAAGAATAGGGTGAAGCCCCGGGAGAGTTCTGCTTAGTGGGGGGCCCAACTCTAGAAGGAAATGTAGCTATAGACTCCCCAGCTAATAGGACCAGACACGGCCATCACGTTGGCATGATTGGGAGAATTGGTGGTCCGTACAGTAATCACATCAGCTGAGCTCGATTTCTCCCACACGTCGCGGGATTCGCTGGATAGCTGAGGCTTGTACGGAGCCCTTTGGCGGAGATAGGGAGAATTCAGAGGGTAGTCTTTCGGAGGTCTCCAAGAAAGCCGGCACCGATGACGTTCGACCCTGCTGACAGCATTCGACGGTGGCGTGCAGCACGAACGGGAACTGAAGCAGGGAGTTTCGACGTCGAGGAGTTTGTTTCAAGGGAGCAGGATCCCGATCGACGGGACATGGAGAGAAGAAAGCTAAGGCAGGCTCCACCCTTGCACCGCACGTGGATGCAGCCAGGGTGACATCTTGTCGGACCACGGCACCACCGTCACCGCCCTCGACACAATACCTACACAGTAATCTCCACGCCATGGAACAACATCAAGGCACAATCCAGGGCGGGTAACTGCCCTGTCGTCATCTCGCCAGACGTTGTCACGGCGAGCAATCCTTCACATGCGCCGCGGGTGGTGCCTCCGAGCAATACGGCCCGCCCGTCAAGGGGGGGATCACCCAATGCGGCAGCAGACTTCAAAGTCCCACCCTCCCAGCGGCTTTCCCATGACTAGTATGACGATGCGGGGTACATACCAGTACAATACATCCTGTACGGGTGGAAGCAGAGACGCCGTCCGCAAGGGACCAGACAACAAGGACGATGAAACGCTCTGCGGTCTGAGAAGGGAGAAAGCGGTCGAGGTGTTACGGTTTCAGCCAAAAGTCAACCAACACCCCTCTCGAATCCTCATATGCCGACCCATCACCCAATTCATTATTCCATACCTACATTCTGCGACCCCGTCACTAAGGCGCGGAGCCGGATCCTGAGCCAGCGATTGCCCTGTCAATGCAAATGGGTCACCAATCATGCGCCACTTCCACCACTGCTGGTGTGCGCCATTGAGAGCAATTTATGCCTCCCTGCGGATTGGATGGCTCTGGCATGCCGCTACTCTCCTGACAGCAAGCTCACCAATCTCCTTTTTTCATGCCGACGGCGTCTTGGGGTCAGACTGGAAGGTGAGGGTGTGGACCGCTGGGCTGATGAACTCAGATACGGACCCAGGTCATCCCAAGGTGACCACTAGACCGGGAACGTTGACGGTTCTGATGCGCTGGGCTGAGATTGTTACCCAAAAGAACACCCAGGCCGCAGCGCGGGTGCTAGGCGTTTCTCTTCTCGAAACCTGGCTCTGCTTCTCCCGCCAACGGCCCTTTTTGCTGGTGTCGGGATAAATTTGGACCTTTATTGCGCCCTAGCCATCTTTGGACCTTGGAATATCGAACGTCCATCTTCCACCACTTTGGAAATTGATGAGGCTGGAGAACCCAAGGCCAGCCGGATAACCATACGCCTGCATCGGCCGTCATCCTTCATAGGGCAAAACGCGTAAAATAGCACCGGTCTTATAGGTGCCCTGCCGTATCATATTCTTCCGGCAGACGCCCTCACACACATTTTGCACAGAGGAACTCACTGTGGCGTTCCACCACCCCACGGCGTCAAATAATCGCCAGCCCAGACCAATTGCCGCATGCGTCGCGGCAGCCATGTCAGTCAACGCGGAGTTTGTCATTTGTTGAAATTCTCTGCAGCTGCATCGCGCTGGTGGGGCATCACAAACTCCACCTCACATGGTCCGCTTGACTTTGCACTTCGCTGCTCCCCCAAGACCCTGAATCTATGACAAAGGGCACCGTGAAGAATTCCGTCCGAGGGAGACCGACGTGATCCTGAGGAATTTGTAGCTCTTCGCAAGGGTGGTTGACACTTGAGAAAAAAGCCCCTCACCTCTACCATCTTCATTAGTGGCAAAATTGGCACAGGCACCCCCCCATCCTCTTGTCATCCTACTAGTCTATGGAACTTGGCGCCTGTTCCTGCAGAGGTAATCGGCCTTTAGGCACGAAGCGCTGCGAGCTGCGAATGGTCCGCGGCGCAGCAGCTGCGCCGTCAAAGAGCTTGAGCAGTTTGCCAGCTGTGATCATCAACCGGGATGTTGGCTGAAGTTCCAGAGAGGGCAACATCGAGCGAATTCGAAAGGAACCCCCGGCTTTGGTTTTTGTTCTTGGGCTTGGGGTGGAACTCGCTGATTTTCCCAGAAGAGGCTTACGGCTCTCAAATCTCCTCCTCGGACGCCCCCGTTTCTATTATAGCGGGGAGACTCGGGGGAGGCCAAGGAGTGGGACTGTGGACCGTTCATCATTCATGCGCTTTCCCAAAGCCCCAGGATGGCAAAAGGCGGCTTTCAGTCACCTTTGGATTCTCAGCAGACGCGGAAACATCCGGCTTTGATGAAGAGTAGGGTACTTGTGATGCACGGTCGTGGAGCCTTGCAGTTGAATGTCAATCGGATCTGTGCTTCGACCCAGGCCGCTTTTCGTCCCTTCACCCCTGCCGCAGCTTGCAGAGCCATTTCTCCCCGCGCAGGCCACAGATGTAGACTACCACATCTGGCTATCCCCGGCGTCACTATTGCTTTCCCTGCTTTTTCTTGGTCCCAATGGGATACTGGCATCGCCGGCAGCACAAGCAGTACGTAGCTCTCCCTCAAGGCATACACGGCACCTCTATCTGCGACTGCTGTGCTCCTCAGAGTGTCGAACTGCACCACCGTTGAGTTTCATAGTGGCCCTTCACCCACCCCGTCATATGCGCTGTGTTGCGCAGCGCAAGATCTTCCTGGTACCCTAACTCCCTGCTCAGCATCGAGACCCATCCCATCTTGTCTTTAAAACGCCGCCGCTGGGTCTGGTCGTTCGGTACTAGCAAGGGCCCCAGCGCAGCCTCAACCGCAGTCCGCCTCGCTGTCATCACAATAGTCATCCCGTCCTGATTCAGAAGTCTCGTTATTTCACTATCGTCAAACACGCCATTAAACCCTCCGAGTTTCCCTCTGCGCATTGCGCGGATTCCCCAAAGGACCTGTGGTCGATCTGCATCCTGCATGCCTTGAATGACGTTGATCACCTCTTTACCGACGCACTGTCATCAACATCGAGACTTCCGCAGCGCGCTGCCTCTGCAACATACAAGCGGTCATGTCGGGATACTACCATTCCAATCAATTCATACCGCCTGAATACTACAATGACTACAATGTCGACCTTGCAGCTGTTCCGAATCCAAATTACCCTCAGGTTCCGCCGTTGATGCCGCCCGACCCATCATTCGCGCACCAGGTCCCAGGAAACCCGCTCTATCACGGTATCCCAGGACCCTTTCCACAATTTTCTCAACCCACTTTCCCACATACCTACGCAGACCAGTACGAGGATATACCTGGATCAGGCTTCGAAGGTCACCAAGGTGGCAATGTGCGCGCCCGGCGCAGACCGTCCGCGCCAGAGCATACTGGTGGCGTCAAGCACCGTAGAACACGGAGTGGTTGCTTCACATGCAGACAACGGAGAGTCAAAGTGAGTGGTAAACCGAATAACCGTATAGAAGGATCTAACTGAGAACAACAGTGTGATGAGACACATCCCATCTGCGAGAGTGAGTAACCTTGCCCTGACCGAGTCGGATCCGCGGGCGCTAACATTGTTTCCAGGGTGTCGTAAAGGGAATCGCGAATGTGTGTACCCAGATGAGTCGAACCCAAGGTCAAGCCGTAGTGGAAGCAAAGGCAACCTAAAAGCGAGCAAGGAGGGATCTTCACCTGAAGAAGAAGATCATGACGAATCCCACGAGCGACTACCAGCAATTGCGGATGTTGATGAAGAAGAAGACGATTACGATATGGACACCAAATCCTCCACACAACGAGAAGCCTCGGATACGCCAGCGTTGACTCTGGATCGCAGTCCTACGCCGCAAGACGGATCCTCCTTCCGAAGACGCAGCGAAAGCCGCCCAGCTCTTTCCCGAAAGTCCAGCGGCCATATGCGGACAATCATGCCTCCCAGAAAATCTAGCGTTGCTTTACCCCAAGACGTCAGGTTCTATCTCGATTACTTCAAGGACAACATGTCCTACCATCATTATTCCCTCAAGCTCGATGTCGATAACACCTTCAAGAACGACTTGCTTGCAATGGCCCTCAAGCATGAGCCGCTTCGATACGCCATTGTCGGATATGCAGCCTACTTCCACACTCTGAGCAAGCCGGACGGTCAGATTTCCGATTTCCTCCAGTACTACAACGAATCGGTCTCTCGATTGCGCGCATCGATCGAGAAGAGCAGAAAACAAAATCTCGCGACCTTCCTGACTATCTTGCAGCTTGCTAGTATCGAGGTAAGTCAACGGTCGCTCCTGCATAATGGGTGCTGACAGGTTTCCAGGAGATGCTTGGTGACTGGGTCAATCTGTCGTGGCATCAAAAGGCCGCTTATGATGCTCTCACGCGTTTATATACGCCCGAAACCATCATTCAATCTGAATTTATGCGGAAGGTTCTGTTATGGTACATTCGGTTCGACCTGTTCGTTGGTTTCCAGTCGGGCGGCGAGTCTGTCCTTGGCCGTGAGTGGTATGTTGTCCTATATGATTACTACGCCCAGAAAGCTCGCGAGAACCCGGAGGACATAGGAATGAAGTACGAAGAACGCTTCGCATATTCTCGCTTGGCTGCCAAAGACGCGAATGATCTTTTTGCCAGGAAGGCTCGAGGCCAGCTCACGGATGAGAAATTCATGGAGGAGCTGCCGAAAGTGGCCAACCGCATCAACAATCTAGACAAAAACATCGATCCGTCGCTCCTAGACCCCAGCGAACACGTCACCAACTTATCTGGTGAACCGGATCCGGATGACATCGTCAATCCCTTCGAGCCGAACATCATTTGGAGTGGAAAACAATGGACGACGAACTACCTGATAATGGACATGTATGGGATTATATGCATGTTCCAGATCCAGATATCTCATGCGCTTCGTAAACCATTCGATCCGGACCTAAAGAACAAAGCGCGCCGCGTTGCGCAGGTTTTCGAGGCGATCTGTCTATACCCAAAGGCACCCCCTGGAGCTATCATCGAGGCGCAAGCATCGCTAGCTATCGCAACACTCTTTCTCCCGAAGGATCCGAAAACCATACAATGGTGTCGCCGCACGTTTGCGAAGATTGAATCTGCAGGGTATGTTTCTCAAGGTGCCCCTAGTCACCAGTTTCCTAGAAGTGCCAGCTGTCGTTGTGCCTTGCATTGGGATAGTGCCTTGATTGGCGGAACTGGGCTCCTACGTCCAGCTGCAATGGCTAACAGCAACCCAGTTACATCTATTCGAATACACTGCGGAACCGGATGCTTGAACAGTGGGGATTCGAACATTCCGACTGGTGGTTGCCCAACGACGAAAACTGCCCGAACATCATCCGCTCAATCAAGGACTTCATACACGAACGAACGGTGGCACCGAAGGACCCGACCTCAGAAGACCTGCGGGAAATGAAAGGGATCTTCTCGACTCTCACGATCTCGGATTCACCACCCGACGACAACATGGGCAATTCTCCTCCGATCGAAGGCGTACTTGCCAGCGGCGTTGTACCTTCAAATATGGGTGATACCAAAGTGTACACGGGGGGGACATCTGGCCACGAATAGGCCCCAGAGAGGTAGCCGCAAGCCTCAGAAACTGGAGAAGGCGGGATGTCCCGTGGCTCTTCATCGTCACGCCTCAACGGAGCAGGGGAACGGCACTGAAAGGGCCGCATTGGCGGCGCCCTTCCTCTAGGCTCTCATATGTTCAGCCCTGTGGTACGACGACCCGTCTCAGATTCCGAATGGCGTCCTGGTGCTACGCCGGACGAGGACCTGTGCTGCGCCAGCAAACACGCCGCAGTGTAACCGTCATCGCTCCTGCAGCCCATCGTACCATTTTGGGAGAATTTTAGCGATTCAACCCCACCTTCGAGGCGTCCTCCACGTACTCTTGTTTCGACGTCGCGGCATCGGGCGGTCCTTCATCACTTCTTCTGCTTCTCCGTGAGCATGTCGGTACCGTCATCGAACACGAACACGCAGTCACGGCTGCAAGGGATAACATGAGGTTTTTGGATCAAGGTCTACAGTTGGCGGGGGTTTTCCCCCTAGAGCGGGGGACATATACGGCCGATAGTAGAGATACCCTGGGACAATGCGCACGGCAGAACGGCGGATATTGAGTTCTTCCTTTCTTTCTCGACCGCCGGAAACTTAGCGGAGATCTTTCGATTTCTATCTATGCCTTCCGTATACGGCACGCAAGTACTTGTTTCGATTCAGGACTTGTATTGAAAATGGTAGATGTTATAAGGTTTGGAGTATAGTAGAGTTCACGGCCTGAGCAGCATGGTTACAGCTTACCTACATTGTTATTAATTGATTCTCACGGGATTGCGTGGAAAATCGGGACAAAAGATGAGATGCGAGGCCTTCAGATGATAGAAATATTTCTCGTGGACTTGTTCGGCGACATGTCAGTGTTGAGTGTGGATCGGTGGTCAGACTTTGCGGTTTCGCTGCTCGATGAGAAGTCTAACAACAGTCCCAAATGGCCCATTACCATGATATGCCACGGTGTCCACCCCGCACTTGGAACTGTGAAGGAGACCAGAAGCACGAGGATGTAAGGATGCATCCGGGGCTTGTCATGAACTGTGCCCCCTCGAACGGCGCAGGATTGTACGTAATTATAGAATACGAGTTCCTCGGAGCGTCTGACGTATATCCTATCATTGTAATAATCAAGGAATTGGGCTTCCAATGTTCGTTAGGAGAGAGCTATACTTTTTGTCATGCCAATTCTGAGCCGTTGCAACCTTCTCAGACATATGGTCGAGTTTCGCGCTAACTTGGAACAGCGTGGAATGCCTCGCCTCACTCAGCCACGGCACGCGCCGCATGGTCCGAGCGCCCCATCCCTCAGCAACAGACAGCATAAGCACATGAAAGCTTCAACAAGACGCCTTGGGACAGCACGACCTCATCTTGAAAGCAGAACCCAATTTATTGGCATTCACCTGTACATCTGCCCACTATGGACAAGTTTCAGGCTTTCGGCAAGAACATTTCGTATGTAAACTCCACATTCTATACTCCTGAAGCTCAGCCATGAGCGTATCAACCGGTTCAAGGCACTAACGATACGATTCTAGTGCCTCCTTTACGCCTTTTGCTGCCAGGACGCAGCAATATGTCAAGGAGCAACTTGGACAAGCCGAAGATAAGGTGCGCACGCCTCCGTCGCTTCCCATCGCAACGGACCACTCCCTTCGAAGAAGCTCCTGAGATTAGGGCGAAACATTGACCGCAATGACCATAGACCCAACTGCCTCCGGACTATATCGAGCTCGAGAAGCGCGTCGATGCTCTGAAGAAGGTGCATAACACTATGCTCCAAGTTACGTATGCGCACCCGGAGTCCTCATGCTGCTCGAAGAGCTCTGACTGACATCCTTTTCCCTCAGCTCTCAATACTCCAACGAGGCATACGACTACCCGACCAATATTCGCGAATCCTTCAACGACCTCGGCCGTACCGTATCTGAAAAGGTCCATCTGCTGTCCTCCGCGACCTCCCCCGCCGAAGCACAAGCCGCGCTCACGGCGCCCCCGTCCGCGAAGCCCCAGCCCAAGACATTCAGCCATGCCATTGCCCGCGCCTCCTTGAACAGCTCGCACGTCTTGTCTGGCGAGCACGCCGGCGCCGGCGAAGACCCCTTGGCTACGGCTTTGGAGAAGTTTGCTATTGCGAGCGAGAAGATCGGAGAGGCTAGGCTGGCACAGGATGCGCAGATCCAGAGCAGGTTTCTCGCGGGATGGAGCACGACGCTGAATACCAACATCATGTTTGCGACGCGTGCGCGCAAGGCTGTGGAGAATGCGCGGCTGAGCCTCGACGCCACGAAGGCGAACGTGAAGAGTCCGGCCTTTTCCCTGCCCGGTGGAAGGAAGGAAGCTTCCGAGGAGGAGTTGAGCGAGGAGGCGAGGGCGAAGATTGAGCAGGCTGAGGATGAGTTCGTGGGTCAGACTGAGGAAGCTGTTGGGGTCATGAAGAACGTGAGTTGGCCTCTACATTGTTGTGAAGCATGGCTGATCTGATATGCGTACAGGTCCTTGACACTCCGGAACCCCTCCGCAACCTCGCAGACCTCATTGCCGCACAGCTCGAATACCACAAGAAGGCCTATGAGATCTTGTCCGAGCTGGCGCCAGTGGTTGACCAGCTCCAAGTTGAGCAGGAGGTTCGTCGCCACCAGTCCTCTGATTTCTGATCCCTAAACTGCTGCTTTAAATGTTTGCTGCACTGCCTACCCGTTTCTGATTCCTGCGTAGCAAAGGTATCGGAATCCCTAGCTGATCATGTTGATTGTAGGCCAGCTACCGTAAGTCCCGTGAGGGAGCCTAGGGGCCTTATCCGGTTGCTATGGCGTAGAAGAGAGCCGCCTGGTGTTTTCGGCAAGAATGCTATAGTTTTCGAGTTTGGGTTCGAACTACAGAGAACATCCGTAGTATCGATGCAGGTGGTCCCTGTTATTTGCTCGTTTTCCTACTCTAATAGGTATCATGCCTGGCAAGGAATGAATTGGCTCCAATACACTGGTCACTTGCTATGTCTAGTGTTGTTAGGGCATGCTGCGTGAATTCGGCATTAATCCTCCAGCATCTCAACCACGCCGGCGGCGGGATCGGCATGGCGACATCGACCATTCTTGGCATTAGGACTTATGTCTTTACAACAACTACGGCACCTTCTTTCTACTATATTCATCGATTATCCTGAATTAAGACGCTTGTGACATATATCTTACGTTCATTTCCACTGATATCGGTCCTTCACTTCGATTAAAGGAGAACAGGCCTGCTGCCTAAGTCACATTACCTTTAAGTCGGTCTTTTCTAAGGTCCTCACCCTTCCTCGCCGGCACGACTGAGGTTCCATGCACTTGTTAAAACATCTTGTCATATCATTCCTTTCTTGTCCATTCGTTACCCCCTCTCCTGTTGTTCCTGCCTCAAACCCAAACCAAGTCACAATGGGCTCCATATCCTCAGAGGACCTGACTATCTACTTCGGGTTTGGGTCCAACCTCTGGCTACATCAAATGGAGCTGCGGTGTCCGACATCCAAATATCTAGGCGTCGCCCGCTTGAATGGCTACAAATGGATCATAAACGATCGAGGCTACGCCAACGTCGTGCAAGTCTCGTCGGATAACGCAACGGATGGCACCCCCACCAACGACAACAACAACGACGATGGCCACAACGAAAACGACGGGGCAAGCAAATACGCCGATGTCGTCTTCGGCCTCGTCTACTCCCTCTTCCCAGAAGACGAATCCCGCCTCGACGAGAACGAAGGCGTCCCCATCGCCTACACCAAAGAGCTGCTCCCCGCAGACTTCTGGCGCAGTCCCAACGGCACGTCCTCTCCCATCAAGGACATTGAAAACACGCCGCCTACGGATTCCGGAGTCAAGATGTTGGTCTACATCGACCGGATCCGGACCAGGGAGAATGAGCCGAGGAAGGAGTATGTGTACAGGATGAATAGGGGGATCGAGGATGCGGTGAAGATGGGGGTGCCGGAGGGGTATGTGAAGGCGGTTATGAGGAGGTTTATTCCTAGTGATGGGGACGGTGGGGAGGAGGGGGAGGGGCACAGGGGGAGGGCGTTGGAGCAGGCGAGGGGGTTTAGGGATGAGAGTGGGGTGTTTTAGTTGGGATTGAGTAGGTCTACGCGTATGGTTCTTCCCATTATAGATCGAAATTGGACTTTGGATGGAGATCAATTCGCAGGTGGATCGTGAGGATTTTAGCACTCATCACTAGTGATGCCGGATTCGGAAAGAGAGCTTGCTTATCGATAGCCGGCGGGTGCACGTGGGGACCTCCAGTTCCGCGTCCATTGAGCATCAAGAGTTCCTGACTCCCATCCACTTTGAACATCTGTCCTCACTCCGTTTTCTTCAATATCCTATCCCCTATTCTTGAGGATCTCTCCGGTAAAAGAGCTATAACTTTGGACCCAGTGCCGTCGTTTTGGGAGTTGCACCTTTGAAGCCGAGTCATACCGTCCTCCGAGAACCGCATAAGCCTCAACATAGTTGCAGTTGCCACTTGATTCCAGTTAAAGGACTTATTTGCACTGGAAATTCTCCCACGCCGTTCCAATTGGACCCTCAGGCAACAGTGTCTGCTATCCCTCTGGCGTGATGCCTTTCTCGCACCACAGTCATTCTGGCCAGTTCTGCGCCCATGCGCAAAACACGCTGGAAGATGTGATACAAAAAGCCATAGCTAAGGGCTTCCGAACCCTGGCTCTGACGGAGCACATCTACCGGCCCGAAGAGGACTTCTATCCCGAGGAAGTAAGTAATCAATGTACGAACTTGAGTAAGTTTGGCAGCTGATCCGCCGGCTATGCAGCAAGGGGTATATACAGCAGCTACCCTGAAGGAGAATTTTTCAAACTATGTCGCTGAGGCTTGCCGGCTCCGGGATCTATACTCCTCGAAGATCGAGATCATCGTAGGGTTCGAAGCGGAATGGATCAGGCCCACCAGCGAAGACGACATCAAGGAGGTGTTGAGCAAACACTCTGGCTCGATACAGATGTTTCTCGGCTCCATCCACCACGTATCCGGCTGCCCAATTGATTTCGACCGAGAAACATACGAGCAGGCTAGAGAGAAGGCGGGAGGCACAGACGAGCAACTCTTCCTCCGTTACTTCACAGAGATGAATGCAATGCTCCGAGCCTTGAACCCGCCCGTGGTTGGGCATTTCGATCTAATCCGCCTCAAGAGCGATAGCCCAAATACGCAATTCGAAGGTATGGAAGCTGTATGGGAACGCATACGAGCCAATCTCGAATATATCGCTTCATATGGAGGTATTCTGGAACTCAATTCCGCGGCTCTGCGGAAAGGCTTGGCTGAGCCCTATCCATGCATGGCCGTATGCCAGGTGAATCACACCGCTATCTTCTGCTGAATCGAATAACTGATTACCTTGCAGCATTTCCTCTCATTAGGAGGTCGATTCACAATATCTGACGACTCTCACGGGACCGCCCAAGTCGGCACCAATTACTATCGCCTGCTAGAGTTTATTCAAAGAGCAGGAATCAAGGAGATCTGGTACGCCGACCCCAAAAAGGGCCAACAATTTGACAAACGGTTCTGTGGATTTTCCAGTGTCGCCGTCAAAGACCTTGAGCGGGATCCCTTTTGGTCAACACCATAGTGTTTGTAGGCGCGGCCTGTGCACTGGTCGCCTTCGGCTCTCCTTCCAGGTTGGGCTCTTATGTTCCGACTTAGATTTCGATATCTCTTCTTACCTGGTTCAACCATGTATCCAACCATGTATTTACGTATTCGTCGAGTTCAGCTTTGCGCGGTCACCGCCGAATCTCTTTCCGCTAACGCGAATGGATTTGCACACGCCTGTTACTTCACCGGAAAGTAGCCACCACATGCCCATCAGTACCTGACTCGTGGTGATATACCGGTCGTCACCTTTCGAACTGGGGATACGCACTATTCCAAGCTCGAAGCCCCAGGAGCGAGAGGCCGGACCAATGTCATAGCGTATACCGACCCAGACCAAGTTCCTGGGAACCCAGTTCTTTGCACAGGTGCCATGATCTTCGATAACGGCTTGGTCAGGGATGTCGAAGCTGTTTGCGTAATCGTTAGCGACCTCTTGGTCGAGATTCTCCACGTGCTGAGCGCAGCAAAGAACAAACGGAGGCCCACAAAAACCGTCCGGGATTCGGATGCGAGCGTGGAGCTGAATTTCTCCTTTACCGCGAGAAGCACGGTCAGAGTCGGTGCTAGGACAAGCAAGCGGGATCGTATTGGTTATTCCTGCAAGGACCCTGTGCCGAAGGTCTTGTCCAGACTAGTCCGATTTGCACGTCAATTTTCGTTTTTACAACTGTCACATACTGTAGCAACACTGGTTCAGTTCGTTCGCGGGCCTGCATATACGTTGCCTTGAGATGTCTGGCGCGGTCCCCTTCATATGATGGTTCGCAACCTGCAGCAGATTCACCCTACAAATATCTATTACGGCATGGCAGCACACCCGAGGCCCTCTGTTCAAGGGTACACAGATCGCAGATATGATATATCCTTGGGCCTACAGTAGCTACTGCAGCCCGACAAGGCCTTGATGTCTCGGATTCCTTCCCCGGTATTGGATGCTTGCCAGAAGGAGGTTAGAGGGGCAGTCCCGGTGCCCCGCCATCAGCACGGCGACCACACGTATACCTCACACACTGGCTGTGATTGATCCTGGCCCATTATCGAATAATGTAACGTCCTCAACGGTTTTTGTGGTGGTGCCCCTCTTCGAAAAAGTTGGATTGGTGTGGCTGGCTGGCTGGCTGGCTGGCGTGATGGTTTGCTCGGTTGACGGTTTGTGTCACCTCTGCACCTCCAATTGCAAACGTCCGTCGAGTCTCTATCACTGTGATCGAGTGACTTTGAGCCATCTGGGCCGAGCAGAAGATCCATGATCGATCTGGCAGGTTTTCTGGGCTACAATCGAAGCACATGAAGAGGTACCTCCAGTGGTATCTGATCTCCAGCTTTCGCAATTGGACCCCACCATGGCACCCCGCATACTACCGAGTCCGGCCGGAGCCCACCTTCTGCTGGCCATGGAGGACAAAATCCAGGGACAAGATGCTGTCATCACTCCGAAGGAAGCCCTACATGACGCAAGTGCTTTTACTGTTCTGGCAGTCGCTCGTCTTGATCCCATTGGGCGTTCTTGGATTGCGTAGCAGTCCGCGGCGTGATGACGGTACGTCAAGCGCTGTACTACAAAAAGACTGCCCCCAAAGTGGATACCAAACACATTACGGAGAAGAGTGGGTCTCGCGGAAGACGGCAGGAGATATCCCAAATTCCATAAGTGTGCACCTTGCAGACGTACATGCCATAGGCGGACGCAGCCAGGCGGCCTTGCCGGCCTGGGCAGTTGGCTCTTCTCCGAGAGCTCAAAGTCTGGCCTCAAGGGCCTCGACACACGAGTAGCGGGACAGCCGCCCAACTACGCGAGGGGGCTAAGTTGTTTGTAGCAAGACCAATGTATTATGGGTCGCACCGCTTTTTGCGAACGGGCATAAACCTGGACGGCACTGTCCCATGAAGCCCTCCATATGCTTGTCACCCACAGAGCCCCCACCCCCTAGCCCGCCCCGGAATCTTCATATTCCCTATTAAAAGCGGAGCCCCCCATTCTCACTGTACCTGGATCTCTATTTCCATCCTCCAGGTGATTTCATCAGCACACAGTTGCTATCAAGTTCTGCGTCCACCATCTTGGCCACAGCCACAGCTCAACGTCACACTATCAAGCTTTACACTCTTAACTCCAAACTAGCATCATGGGTGTCGAGAAGACTACGGTCAGGCCCGGTAATGGTGTAGATTTCCCCAAGAAGGACGATGTCGTATCAATGGAATACACTGGTAGGCAAGACCGGTATGGTGTGTCTCAACATGAGTTGCTCACAGTTTATAGGATGGCTCGTGGACGAGAGCAAGCCCGACAAGAAGGGAAAACAGTGAGTCTTTCCGTAGATGCACAGCACACCATGGAGTCTTCTTTCATCCGCAGCTCTAACAATCACCTCTAGATTCGACTCTTCGGTTGGAAGGGGCGACCTATCGACCGCGATCGGCAAAGGCCGTGTCATCAAAGGCATGCCGGTATCTCCAAGTCGGTTCGCAACCCACTGACCTGAGGTTCCAGGATGGGACAACGGCATTCTGGGCACAGACGACGGAAGGCCCATGTCGCTAGGCGAGAAGGCGACGCTGCTGATTTCAGCGTAAGTGACCGCCATACCACGAAACGTTGTTGGGGGAACCAACAACATGCAGTTGCACGGTCCTAACTTGGGTTTCTTACAGTGATTACGGCTATGGCGAACGGTGAGTAGAGGCCCATCTGCCATGAACGACCCTATGATCGTGGAATTTCCGTTTCCTCGAGGACGACACCAACGTGTCCAAAATTCCATGTTCCCGGTACCGGAATGTGTTGAACGCTCTGTCCAGCGATGATGCATCCCGTCATTGGACTATGACCGTCACTCGTCCGGGCGCTGCGGCTAAAATGACGGGTGCTCGATGTGCTTTCACACACTAAACGCGATCACGGCTTGTTACCACAACTCATCGCACGAACTGGATACCGTCGTTAGCGCTTGTTAAAATCCCTCCACGTGTGTTGTGTTTGGTAGCTAACCACCTCTTGTTCATAGTGGCTTCCCCAACGTGATTCCCCCGAACGCCGCACTGATCTTGTAAGCAAACCCGTCTCTTTCCCTGCCTTCTGCAAATCTCTCATCACTTGCCGGACCAACGACGATTTGAATCTGGGGACTTTCTTCAACACCGAAGTATGGGGAAGCCAGGGTGCAGGATTGGGTTGCTGTGATTCGAGACACGGATCTCGTGCTTTCTTCCTCTGTCATTGCAATCCTGATTGATTGTCGCTAATCTGAGACAGTGACGTCGAGTTGAAGGCGATCAACAACAAGAAGGCATGAGAGGGTGCACGTTCCCCGGGCCGTAGAGTGTAATCATTGGGTTGTTTCCAATATCACTCACCCAAATGAACAGTCTCTACCGTCGACCACCAAGCATATTCGACACCTCCCCCAACGCTGAGAAATCCCGTCTTGGCATCGCCCCAGGTGGAAAGCCGTTGCGATTTCCAGGTTCTCGTTTCAGCTTGGCGAAGATGTTTCTCATGGCTCCGGAATATACAGTGTTCGATCCTTCTTACTACTTCCACACTTCAAAAAAAGTACCCATCTCATTGGTCGGCCTTTTCTTTACTTGGTTGTTACCATTTCGTTGACTTCCCAGTCACCTGAGATAACTAGGAATATTCAAGTCGGTCTTTTTGCTATCGCAAGCTACAATTACGTGAACGACAGTTCAGTATCAATCAGGGTTCCGATCACTCTAGAGTACATTCCGTTCCTCCGATACCACCATCAATTTGGTACCCGACGCTCGTGATTCTCGGCTCCTTCCTTGAGGAATGCATTGTGGAATATCATACCTGTAAGCTGCCAGGCATACTGACGCGCCGAGCGAGTTCTGCGCGATCTTTGTGCGGCAGACTCGTATTGATCGGGCACACTCAACCCCTGGGCCAAGAGTATATTGGGAGGTGTTTGGGCAAGCTCTGCCAGGTGTCGCAGGGGGCGTATGTCTATGTTAACCTGCACCATCGGCTTGCCGACACCAGTCCGATCGGGTCTTCACGGTGCAGGATCGCGAGCAGTTCCCTTCCATGCCAACCTGATACTTGCTAACCGCGCGCCCTAACGCTCCAGTACACAGATTGATGACATGTTTCCCCTTCACGCGCAAGGTCAATAGACTTTTCACTGATGATTATCCTAACGGTCACGGTTCCATTGAAACAAGCTTCCTCAACGCCCTCCAGGGAAGGTTGCGAGGCTGGTCAAGATTCCACTCGTCCACCAGCCAATGCACAAAAGATGTCTGTCGTCCGTTGGGCACTCCATCACAAACTCCACGCAACCACAACTCGTCGGCCCGAACTTGCTCGGACGGATTCCCCTCCCGCTCACCGCCATCCCGAGCCACGCCTTCGCCAGATCTGACGAAAAAGCGGGATGCCATGTTGATGGTCCACATCCACGCAGATTTCGATTATTCCATCTCCGCCCGAAAAAGGGCAGCGGAGGTGGTGTGAATAACTCCGAACAGGATATCACGGCGTGGTGCCTGCAGAGAACGAAAAGGCGCCTACCCTAACAAATCCACAATCCACAATCCACAATCCACACGACACGCCCAGAATACCCGTCCGTGTGCCGCTCGCTGATGCTTATATGTATGCATACCCTGCATCCTGGTTTCCGGCGCATTCGGCAATTGGAGAAGGGGCGAGCGAGTCGCGACCGCATTTTCTTATTATACGATGTCGGTCACACCGATGGCGGGCCGCGCCTTCCATCGCGAAGGTTCAAGGGGGGTGTGCCTTGATTCCCGTCCTGGTGAAGGGTCCGTCTGACGTGATGCTACGATGTGGCGCTTGTCGCGAAAAAAGCGTTCCTTCTAATGTGGGGTGTGTGTGTGGGTTGTTGTCAGCGGACGCTACACTAGATACTGGATTTCTTCCTGGGGGATTTTTGCACCGAGGATGATTATGATGATAAGCGGAGGGGTAGCGGGGCAGGTATGGCTGCCAACTTACGTGCAAAGGTGTGGACGAGAGGTGTCGAGCGCCGTCCGTCGTCGATGAATTCTGGGCAGTGCCGTGACCCGTCCCGCGTAGGCGTTGGATGGGGCCGCAGAGACGGCTGCATGGGGTGGCCGGGCCCTCGATCCTCTCTATGTCGGGGCCGGGGGTTCAGGGTGGTGGGTGACCTGATAATGTCAGAGATCCTGGGCATCGACAGGTAATTGCTCCCGACGAGGGAATACGAGCGGCTTGCATAGGTGGTCGACGTTATGATAATCCTCGAGGTTAACGGGTGCTAGTTCTGGCGTAGGGAATGGATGGCCTGCCGTCGTCAGTAACATGCATATACTGTATGCATGCAGCCCTTTTGTCAGGTTTCTGATACCGATTTATATCAGTCTACATGGGGGAAGCATCCTTTGAGCGGCTCCAGGACATTCACAGACCGAGCCAAAGTACCGGTGGCCTTAACCGAATGGTGTTTATGGCGGGGATGAACTGATCTTCTCACAGCCCTATGGAGCAAGGACATAAGTATCACGACTACAGCGCGGGGCAGTGATTTCTCGCACGCATTCAACGCAGCCGGGATGGAGGTGCCCTCGTCCGTGGCGGGCAGGTAAGATTGTTGCCGCGCTATGCAGGTCTTACGGCCGGTTCTTTTCTCTCGTCAAGCGGGTACTGTAGTCTAGACGATGATTATGTCGGTTCTTGCTGCGTGTCAGACGGTTCGGGGCACATGGGAAGTGGGCACTGTAAGCCGGGGCATCGCCTTCTATTATCCGTCGATTCCCGCGCTTGGTGCGGCGAAGTGTTGGATGATCGTGGTGGTTCTCGATGATTCGTTGAAAAGGTTCTGTTTTTCTCTTCTTCTTCTTCTTCTTCTCTCTTTTCTTTTCCTGGGGGATCGTATCCATGTCTCGTCCGGGATTCTTTCCTGGCGCTTCGATGGAGGTCTTGGGCAGGGATGGGATGGTTGGTGGATGTGTGTTGGACACTGTTGAGCCCAACGTGGGCCTCGAACACATGCTTGAGTGTACGGAGGTACTCGTCAGGCTTCCGATAGCGATGGATCCGTCTCTTCAGCCAGACCGAATGCCATAACGAACGACAGAAACCTTTGTCGTGCAGCCCTACGAGCCGAAGGAATTGCAGCCCGAAGCTCATCTTCCTCAATCACGAGCCTCATATGGAAGGTCTAAACCAGCTCCAGGATATGTCGTAAGCCCCATTCCTACCCAACACCCCTCCATCCAAACGAAGAGGGAAAATCAACGAAAAAAGCAAAAAACTTAAAAAACCCTACCGTATCTGCAACGCGTCCTCGACCCCGGAAACAATCTATCTTCACCGATCAATGCAGGCCAAGCAGATAATCCCTGGATGCGGAACCGCGGTGCTGGGTCGTCCCGGAGTGAGCCATGGAGCCGAGGGCTGGAGGGGGAGGGGGTCACTTTAGGCGTGGAGAAGGGCTGCAGGATCGACGCTGGTGGTGTTGAGGGTGTCAAGAAGGGTGTGTGGTGAGAGAGAGGAGATGGGCGCGGTTGGGCATAGCGTGTGGTAATGCTATTGGAGATGATGCCTTGAGGAGCGGAAGGGCTCTGAGAACTTGAGTGCAGAGAAGGCTTCGTTGCAAGGCGTATATCCGTATGATAACGAGAGGAGCGGGACATGGATTGCCCAACATTGACGTCCAAAACGACGGACTGTGTGTGGACGACAGGTTGCATGAAGAGTCCGCATCGTGCTCGAGACCTCTTGCTCTTCCTTTACGCCCCGTTGACGCACTCCCTTGCTCCCCCCACGCTGTCCGCAACTGGAGTTGGAAACCGTGTACGAGAAGGCCTTCTCGTCCACGATCTTGTCCTCGTCTTCCAACGTTGTCTGAGTGGTACTTCTCTCCTCACCCGCTTTCTGCGCCTCAGCGGTACAGGGCGGCGGGCGTTGGAACGTTGCGTGCGGCTTTTTCTTGGCTACCTTGAGTGAGGAGGGACATGCTAAGGCACAAAATGAGGTGGTTGACGAATCCGGGAGGTGGGGGAGTCTTGGATGGAGTGGTGTAACGTGGAAGGGCTACTGTGCTCTGGTGTAGCTGAGGAGGTTAGGGACCTGGCGTGGGAGGATATGGCGGTTAGGGCGGCTTTGGTCCATGTGTGTATACAGGGTGGGTCTTGAGGAACTGGCTAGTATTGTGAGTTCCTAAAGAGATGGTGCCGGCTTCCACTTCCACATTAGTCGCTGTCCGGAGGACTGAGGAGGTAGAGTAGAACGGAGTGCGGAAATGGAGGGAAGAGTTGGTAGCCAAGAGGACTGCATGGTATGCCTGCAGTAGTCCTGTGTCTATGGTAGCCTTTGCGTAGCCTGTACGAGCAGTGGAATCACGAATGCTGCTTGCGAATGCTCGTACAACGACAGACACATGGGTTACCGGATGCCCGCCGTGCGGGGTGGATGTTTCATAGTCTTAGACACCGCATGTGTCGGTTTGTGGTTGGTTGACGTTTGGCGGAGCCCGGGGGAAACTTCCTGGAGGACTTCCCGGTCTAGATAGAGAGTGTGTAAAGTGGTGGAGAGGCGGAAAAGAGTATCTAGGAGGACAGACAGAGAAGAAATGGCAAAAGATAGACTCAAGAGGAATGTCCAAAAATATAGAAGGTAAAACCTTTGATGCGAAGGAATGCAATACCAACAGGTGTAATGGGAACTGTCAGATGCGAAATCAAAGATGGAAAGGGGATGGACATGTGTACGGCACGTGATCTTCTTCGCCAAGGATGAACCAGACGGAACCTTAATGCGACCGTGCGGAACAACACTGAGGATGCACAAAAATCGTCCCTGACTCTGGGGAAGCAGACGATCCCACAACTCTCTCCAACTCGAACGCAATAATGTGCATGTTTCCGGCGGCGTACAACAGCATTACGACTGTCCATTATCATCCGCCATGAACCTTGGGGCTTTGATTTCGTTCTCAACAATCCATCCGCTACAGCCGGGCACAGCTCGGCATCACAGGATTCCAGTGCAGTGCCTTTCACGCTGTTGAGCAGAAGACGTCGGAGATTCGACGGCAATGCAACGACATCTCCCATCTCGATTGACTGCTGGGCGTGGCTCTTCGCAGTTGGCGCCACGACGACGAGAGGCAGACTCTTTCATGCTGTTGTTGTTGGGCGAATTTGGTGCGGCGACTCGCTGGGCAGTGGGCGCAGCAGGAAATGAGATGTGGGCACGGCTCTCCTCCACCACTGACCACTCGACGGCGACCACAACTTTCTGGCCCGGATCCCTGTGCCTGTGCCTGTGTGCGCTGTCCCAGTCTTGTTGCGCCTCGTCACTCGTCACGATTCTACTCGTCGCTGTCGCCAGCGGCAAGACGCCTCCATGTTCACAGGTTTTCACAATTTTTTTCGCTTTCCTGCAGGCCAAACCGGGTCCCACGAGAAGACTTTTCTTGCCTCGCAGAGGATTGCGACAGCCTCTCCACTCCGCGCTTGCCACGCCTGTGGGCCTGTTGACAGCCGTCAACGAGAACTCGAGACATCGGGACTCAACAAGGAGGGCTCCATGTGACGATGTGATGTGTTGTGCTGGACGACGAGTCGAACAATGTGCCTTTTGCGCGGAGTTCCCCCTTTCCAGCGGGCTTCAGTGCTGAGAATGGACAGGGTCGCTCGTTTAAGAATAATTGCCAGCTCTGCCAAGCGCCCGAGAGGTCAATCACAGTAAGATGAGGGTTCCTCGTCTGGCCAGGCGGCGAAGCGCGCTGGAGCGCTGCGTGGTGGCAACGCGGTCGCCCTCTGTTCACACGATGGTGGTCTTTCTCAACAACAGTCTCTTCTGTCTGTCGGTTCCGACTCTTCCCCAGCGGACCCTCAAATGATCAATCGGCTTTCTGCGGTGGCCCCGTCACCGTTGCAACACCATGCAGAAAACCGAGCCCAGGTTGCCCACTCTGCCCAGGCGCTGGCTGAGGAGTCTGTGAGAGGGACTCCCCAGGTCCCCCCGGGCCCCCTTTCAGCTGCCAGCCGTAACTGTGTAATTTTTGGGTACCTGGACTTATCCTCTTTCGGTTCCATCGAGTGTCTGACATGCGCCGCTGGATAAAATTACATCCAGTTATGGAGTGCTGATCAGGGACTGAAGGGGTATGATTGGCTGGCTGCTTGCTTACTGGTCGGACCAGTCGGTGAAATGAGGCAAAGAGTGCTGTCAAACCTCCCGGACCAGACCGTTTGGTTTTCACCCCCTTTACCCCTGCCATGGCGTCGTGGCCCTCCATGCGACGAGCCGCGATTCGTTCCTGTTGCGGGTGTCCCTGGGGGCCCAGGACTGCTTGGCCACCGAGCGTTTCTTGTTTCCTGAGTTGTCCCATTTAAGTACACGCCATCCCCCCGACCCGCCCCCGATCTGAGTCCTACCACCACCAAGCTGGGCCTTGTACACGCTCTTTTTGCCTGTAAAGCTTCACTCTTTCAGTTTTACGGCAGTCGCTCTTTCGATTCCGCCCTCTTTTCAAGGCCCTTATAGCTTTCCTCCAACCCGTTCCCGTTATACCCCTTAGAAAACCACTCCAGGCAACTCCTCACGATGCGTTTCTCCACGATTGCCTCTGCCGCTGCCCTCGCGCCGGCCCTGGTCGCGGCCGCCTCCGACGCCGACCTCAAGAACACCCTCGGTAAGGCACGCGTCCACAACAGGTGCGCCCACGACGTCTACCTCTGGTCCGTCAGGAAGGGCGACCAAGGCTGCCCTTCGGACGTCGCCAAGATCCTCAAGTCCGGCGAGTCCTACGAGGAGCAGTACCGCGACCACCAGGACTCCGAGGGTGTCTCCATCAAACTCTCAAAGTCCAACAGCTGCAAACCTGCCGACATCACCCAGCTCGAATACTTCATCAACCACTCCAACCCCGACTACTTCTACAACTTCCTCGACGTCTCCTTTGTCGACTGCCCCGGCGGAGACTGTCCCGGCCGTGACAAGTTCTTCCTGAAGAGTGGCAACAACGGTGACCCGCGTCTCGCGACCGCCGGCGCCGACAAGGCCATCTGCCCTATCCTCTCCTGCTCCTCCAAGGCGGAGTGCGCCACCGTGGCCTACATCAACCCCGACGACGTCCAGACCAAGTCCTGCCAGCCCGCCGCCGACATGGACTTGTACCTCTGCGCCTCCTCCGCCGACGACAGCGCTCCCGCTCCCGCTCCCGCCCCGCCCTCCTCGCAGCCTGAGCAGCCGAAGCCTGCCCCCAGCAGCAGCGCCCCCCAGGAGCCCAGCAAGATCGACGTCAAGGCCGCCGCTGCCGCCATCACCCCCGCTCCCGCTGATCCTGTCCCCAAGCAGCCCAAGATCAAGACCGAGGTCGTCTACGTCACCGAGTACAAGTACGTCAATGCGAAGGTCAAGAGGCACGCTCACGGTCACGCCCACAAGCGCTTCCACGCCTAGATTTGTCAATGCTGAGTCGCTTGATTCTGCTAGCGCTGGATTGCCGCCGTCCTTCTCCTTCTTTTTTCTTTGTATGTACTTGATTACACGCGGAGGAGCATCCCGGCCGCTTCCCGTCCCGGAAATCCCGTCAAATGAGACATGGATCAGAGAGATCTTGCTGGTCCCCCGGTATATGAGGTGGTTGGGAGAATGCGCTCCCCGGTGTTTAGGAACTCGCATGTAATGGCGGGGGGCGAGGAGGCGTGTGTAGACAGCGTCGCAGGCAAATTATCGAGTTACTTGTTCACCACCTACCCTTCTGGTTCCTTTCTTTTCCGATTGCGTCTTACGTCCCCTCCCGCCCGTCCTGTACTGGCGTGTTCTCTGCTTCACTGGGCACTTGCCCACCTTCTTTGCCCCTATTCTTTCAGGGACTGGGATTCTTTCAGGGACTGGGGATTCTCTTGCCTGGATGCCTGGGAAACTTCTTTGCTTTTTTCTCTCAGGGGTTCTTCACGATGAATGTCATGATATACCACTTTATAGCCAGCCCTTCTTTTATCTTCGATTCTGGAGGGAATTCATTCCACTTGGGGTGAATGGGGGCTAAACATAGTTTTGTTTTCATTTGTTTCCCCACCTTGTTTCCTATGTCCTGTCCTTGTGTGTAGATTCGCTCATATCCAAAATGGCAAACCGTGCAAAAGATAACAAAGTCTCTCACTCGCCCTTCTCTCCTGGACGAACGAATGCACTACTATCTTCAGCGTCCCTTTTCCATCCCCCTCCTTGTCAACCAAGCCAGGGCGAAGGATCTGAAACATCGAACGTTGGATTTGGCTTTCCCCATCCTTAAACATGTGCCCCTCTCGCTGACTGCTTACGGTTCGTCATCCATCCCTCGCGTGCAACCCAGCGAACCCGTGGGACTCGCGTGGATCCCCCGTGGAGAGACGCCCCGTTTCGCGTGCACTGACGCGTGGACGTCGCGTGCGGGAGAGGGACTATGCGGGAAGTGCGGGCATGCGAGAGGTGTTGCATATAGGTAGTGATAACCTTTTGATAATTCAACACCACTGGAGAGATACATTCTGGATCTATCGGTATCTCCAGTGCTGTCTTTGACAATGGGGACAGGCCTACAGAGCGCAAACCTCCTTGATAGCGCGCGACCGACAGCAAACTCCGTCACGACCAGCACGCTTCAACATGCGAGCTTGCGCACACCGCAAACCCCCTCACGGCCTCGAAAAGCAAATCCATCTCCATCTCCATATCCATCGAACAAAGAACTCCTCCTCTCCTCCTGCAGAACCACCAACACCGCACATGCAGAACTTCCTGTCCGCGACTCTTCCCGGTCAATGCGCTAACCTCGATTCTGTCTAGCGCAGCGTTCCCTCGTGTGTATGTAAGGAAGTCTTACTGAGGCACACCGACTTCCTCCTGGCTTTCCCCATCCATTCCCTTTTGATTCTCTATGCATAGTGACTCATTTTTGCCTTCAATGACTTCGATCGCTTTGCTCATATGATATAAGACTCGCTTTTGTCCGTGTCGAGAGGGCTGGGAGGTTCAGGCCGAAGCGAGGAAGTCTGAAGTTCTGCTCCTTGCAATTGGGGGCTTCGGAGAAAGGAGATAGCGAGTGGATGAGCTAGGCTGCCATCTTTCATCGTAGAAGAGATATTGCCAGAAAAAAAAATGGGATTTCCTTCGGACCAGCAGATCCCGCTGTCCCTTGGGCCGGGGAATCGATTCCTTGGAGTGACGCCCATATCACGATGTCGACCTATCTGGGTAGGGTTATTCGTTCCGTACTGGCATGGTGAATTGTCTCGTTGACATGTATACAGGATCCCGTGCAAGCACGCTTTGCGCCATGCTTTCTCCCGGTTATTACCGCCATACCCGCGTTCATAGGCGCTGTGATTCTGCTGTTCTACTTGTTGCGGCTCTTCAATCCGTATCTACCGGCGTGGACGAAGCCATTCATCAAGGAGCCAAAGCACAGCCCGGATGATCTACCAGACGCGGCGCCTCGACGACGCGTGACGACCGCGACGTATGCCCTCCTCGCGGTGTGCGCCGCCGGTTTGGCATTGCAGGTCGCGGGCGTGTTCCATGCTTATCCGCAGTATAGTGCTGTGTACGCTTCTGTCGCCTGGGTACGTTATTTTCAACATCAAGAAGCTGGATATATGCTAAATGACATAGGGAATCGCTGTCACCATAGTCGTAATGAAACGGCCTAGGACTGCTCCCCTCCCCCTCCTCGTGCTCTTCACCTCCATCCTAATAGCCCAGCTAATCGTTCTCTACCATGAACGCACCCCCTACACAGCAGGCAGAGACATCCTCCGCGCTCTGCCCCCCGCCATCTCTCTCGTGGGAATTGTCCTCATCCTCAACATGCCCCTTCGAGACCCTACTCTCCCGCACGACGACATCGCCAAACCCCATAGTACCGCCACGTCTGCTCTGCGGACCCCGGAGGATAATCTCACGCCCTGGCAGTACATGACTGTGTCGTGGATGAACCCGCTCATCCGCAAGGGCATCACCGAACAGCTCGACGACGAGGATGTCTGGGATCTGGGCTACGAGTTCAAGCACGCGCGGCTGCACAGCAAGTTCCGCACGTTGAAGGGGTCGGTCACGAAGCGGCTGTTGTGGGCGAACGGCATGGATCTGGTGCGGACGACGACGCTGGCGTTGATCAAGCTCACTTCAAGTATGTGTTCACCCCACGGGTCCTCGATTCGGATGTTCTTCATGGAAACTAACGATGGGAAATAGCGCTTTTGACGCCCGTGCTGCTTCAGCGGTTGCTTGCCTCCATGAATGATAATGGGTTGTCTCCCCGTAGCGCGACGATCACGTATGCGCTCATTTCGGTGGCGCTGCGTTTGATTTCTGCGCAGTGTTATGTGTTTACGCTGTGGTATAGTAGGAGAGCTTATGAGCGATCGAGAGGAGAGATGATTACCATGCTTTACGAGAAGACGCTGAATAGGAAGATCATAGGTGCCAAGGAGCCGGAAGCAAGGCCTGAGCCTGAGACTAACGGAGATGCTGGGCAGCAGGTGAACGGACAGGCAAATGGGGATGAGAATGGATATGCTAATGGAAATGAGAGTGCTCATCAGAACGGAAATGTAGAGGCGAATGGCCAGGTGCAGAAGAAGTCGGTGGGCACTGTGAGAAGCTTCTTGAGGAGTGTGAAGGTCGTCGTCGCTGCGGCATTGGAGGGGAACAAGGGGAAGAAGGCCAAGGAGGAGGACGCCGCGTCTATGGGCAAAATCTTGAATTTGATGCGGTAAGTTCCCCGTATGCGAACCATACCTTGGAATCAATATACTCACTGGAACCAGCAACGATGTATACGAAATATCGCAAAGGCAAGAAGAAGACCATTCGTTTTTACATGCCAACCAGCTGACATCTACAGATTCTGGGACTTCCCCGACATCATCACCAATCCCGCCGGCGCCATCTTCGCAACGCTCCTGATCTGGAAGATGCTGGGCTGGGCGTGCCTGCTCGGCGTCCTCGCACTCGTCGCCACGCAGACCATCAACGTCGTCCTCGCGCGCTTCCAGGTCTACTTCGAGAAACAGCGCAGAGCAGCCACGGACGAGAAACTCCAACGCATCACCCAGTTCATCGAATCCATCCGGCATCTGCGATGGTACGGTTGGCAAGATGCATGGATGAAAGGCGTCCTCGAGTCCCGGCAACGGGAGCTACATCTGCGTATTGTGCTAATCTTCTTCATGACAACGTTGGCGTTTATCCTGCGCTTTGGATCCGGCGTCTTCCCCGCTGTGGCTTTCTATGCGTTTACGAAGATGGCGGGGAAGCCGCTACGCGTCGAGATCATCTTTCCGGCGATCGACCTCTTCTCGCTGCTGGAGTCGTACCTTCGCGCTCTACCGCAGTTGATCACGACGCTGCTAAATGCGTATGTTGCGATGGGCAGGATTGAGCAGTTCATGCGCGAACCGGACAAGGAAGAGGCGGACGTGGTGCCTGAAGGGTCTGCGGAGCTTCGACTGGAGAATGCATCGTTCGCTTGGCCTGGCGTGGACAAGAATGTGCTTCACGACATCACTCTGACTTTTCCACCTGGCTTGACTGTTATCTACGGAGAAGTGGCGTCAGGGAAGACGGCGCTTTTGCAAGCGCTGCTGGGGGAGTTGGACAAAACGGGAGGACATTTTATTCGTCCCGATCAAGTCATCGGTTATTGTGCTCAGACGCCGTGGCTCCAGAGCATGAGTATCAGGGACAATATCCTATTCTCGTACCCGTATGAAGAATCTAGGTACAGAGAGGTGCTGGACGCGTGCGCTCTGGTGCCTGATATGGCCGAGTTCAAGCACGGAGACCTGTCCAATATCGGGGAGAACGGCATTGGCTTGTCTGGTGGGCAGAAGGCGCGTGTGGCGCTTGCACGAGCTGTGTACAGCAAGGCGAAGATGTTGTTTCTGGATGATCCTCTCTCGGCTCTGGACCATCAAACAGCGGAGTTCATTGTCAAGAAGTTGTTGGCAGGGCCGTTGCTGAAGGATCGGACCACCGTTCTCGTTACGCATCGCACGGAGCTGTGTCACGGGCTGGCGAGACAATGGGTAGAGCTCGACAAGGGAAGAGCTACGATCCACGAGCCCACGGCAGTCCAGGACAGTGCGCTCAAGAGAGCGGATACGCATGAGTCGACGAACGAGGAAGATCAGAAGAAACGCGAGGAGGAGGCGGCGGCCGCTATCCCCGACAAGTTCATCGAAGACGAGCACCGTGCCAAAGGCAGCGTCAAGGCCCGCATCTACCTGCGATACATCAAGGCCGGCACGATTCGATGGTGGGCAATCTCCATCATCGTCATCTCGCTCTTCCGCACGCTGGATGTCGGGCAGAATTGGTTCATCAAAGCATGGGGCGAGGGCTACGACACTGGGAACAAGGGCGGACTGTTCAAGTGGCTCCCTCCACCAGGCGAGAACGTGATCCCCTGGCTCCAATGCTTCTTCCTCTTTGTCGCCGGCACTGCGGCCCTCTTCTGGTGGACCAACATCATCATGTTTGGCGTCGGATACCACGCCGCGAAGAACATTTTCAACGAGGCGGTTTGGCGCGTCGCCCACGCGAACTTCAGGTTCTACGATGTCACGCCGGTAGGGAGGCTGATGAATCGTTTGACTTCGGATATGAACACCATTGATGGGGAGCTGAGCTACTACTTCACCATCTTTGCGTGGTTGTTCATTGGGTGGGTGTCTTGTGTCGTCGTTATCCTTTCGTCGACGCCGGCCTTTTTGGTTTTTGGAATTGTGCTGTCGTTTGGGTATTGGTATTACTTCAAGCAATATTTGCCCACTTCTCAGAGTCTGAGACGACTTGAGGTAAGCGCACTTTCCGCCACTGTTCCTTTTGCACATAGCTGACGATTACTCCACAGATGGTGTCTCTGAGCCCCCTGATGTCTAACTTCGGCGCACTCGTTGGCGGCCTGACCACCGTCCGCGCCTTCTCTGCCAAACCACGGTTCATGGCCAGCGTCATCAGCGTCGTCGACTTGTTCCAAAAGAACGACCACTTCTACTGGTCCCTCCAAGCATGGCTGGGTCTCCGTTTCTCCACCATGAGCGCCTCCTCGACATTCATCATGACCCTCATCGCCATCTACATGGGCATCTCCCCCGGCCTGACGGCCTTCGTCCTGATCACCGCCAACCGCTTCGTCATCTACACAGACAACATGTGCCGGAACTATGGCCGACTGGAAATGGACTTCACCTCCGTCGAGCGCGTCATGGAGCTCCTCGACCTCGAAACCGAACCCACCGGCGACGTCGACCCGCCCGCCCACTGGCCCACCTACACGGGCGACATCGTCTTCAACAACGTCACCATCCGCTACGCACCGCACCTCGAGCCCGCCCTGTCCAACATCACCCTGCGCATCCCCGCAGGCAGCCACACGGCCATCATCGGGCGCACGGGGTCCGGCAAATCGACCCTCGCGCTCTCCCTGCTCGCCACCATCCTCGCGGACGAAGGCGGCTCCATCACCGTCGACGGCATCGACCTCGCGACCGTCAACCGCTCCGCGCTGCGCAGCCGAATCACCTTCCTCGCCCAGGACCCCGTCCTCTTCCCGGGAACCCTGCGCTCCAACCTCGACCCCTTGGACGAATACTCCGACGCCGCCTGCCTCGCCGTCCTGGCCAAAATCAACGCGGAATCGTACAACTGGACGCTCTCGACGGCCATCACGCCGCACGGCGCGAACCTCTCCCAGGGCCAGCGGCAGCTGGTCGCGCTGGCGCGCGCGATGCTACGCCGCTCGCCGATCCTGGTCATGGACGAGGCGACGGCGAGTATTGATTTTGAGACTGCGGCGAGGATTCAGCATGTGTTGAGGGAGGAGATGAGGCAGAGTACGGTGGTGACGATTGCGCATCGGTTGGAGGCTGTCAAGAGGGCGGAGTGGGCGGTTGTGTTGAGTAAGGGGCGGGTGGTGAGGTTTGGGCGGGCGGAGGAGATGGTTAGGGAGGGGGGTGAGTGGGCGGGGATGCTGGCGCAGTAGGTCGGGAGGGGGGTGGTAGATGGATAGGAGGTTGGAGGTGGAGGGTTTTGAATGATGAGGACAGGTTGAAAAAGAAGTTCTGGGGTTCTTTTTCTTTGCGGTTATGCTGAATGAGCGATGAATATAGATGAATGGTTTCTGTCGAGTTGATAGTGACACTGCGCCTTCGACTTCCTACGGTCGTGTTTTCCGTCCAGGACGGATGACAGAGGCGCGAAGAAAGAAAAGTTGGAGATGATATTTGTTTCAATATAATCGCGGCTAGTTGTTTGCTCTATGCGTATTCCTCTCGGTGCTCGATGTCACTGAAATGTGAGACAGAATGTTTGCAATCCCCAATGCCTTCACAAATGCCGTGCCAGTCTAGCCAGACAAGATAATGCAGATGCCGAACACCAAATACCACGCTCCATCCCCGGAGACGAGAGAGGCCAGTGAAGCCGGACAATCTATATCCAGACCATGCCGATGACAACCCACCCACGCACTCCAAAAGACGAGACGCTACCGTGACAGCCATGCGTACTCGAAGCACTAGCTCACGCTCAACCTACCCACCAGTCTAAACCAAACCCCAAAGCGGCCTGGGCAGCGGATTGCAGATCCCTTCCACCCCCCTCCCAGCCCTCATCTCCATCCCCGTCTCCTTGACCCCAATATACGCCTCCCTCCTCGCGGGGTCCCCCCTCGTGACACTCCACGTCCTCAGCCCGTAGTACGTCCCAATATGATGCACCAGCCACCTCCCAAACGAGCCCGCCTGATCGCCCGCCTCCGTCTCAAAGACCATCATTTCGCGCTGGACCTGCTGCTCCTCATCCAGGTGCCCATCCTCGCTCGAGGCATTGGAACGGGGGAGATCGTTCATCATCCCATTCCTCCCCACAAACACAATCTCCTCGTCCTCGGAATCCATCTCCGGCTCCGGCTCCTCCTTCCCCATCCCCATCCCCATCCTCCTCCTCTCCTGCTCCCCCCACCTCTCCACAAACGCCCTCACCTCGCCCTCCAGATCCATCAGCAACCCCTTCGCGCCCCTCGCCTTCTTCAGCTTCTCGCGCAGCTCCCGCGGCACGACGCCCGGGTCCGTAGGCTTCGTGGCTACGGTGCGCGGCTGGCGCTGGCGCTGGTGGGAGGATGCGGAGGCGCGCGCGGCGGATTGGCGCGCCAGGCCCGCGTCCCAGAGCGGCGCGAGGTAGTAGGGGACGTGGTGGATTGGGTGGGTGGGGTGGATTTCCCAGTCGCGCAGGGTGGGGGG